>JAEIIL010023652.1:0-20895 GCA_018905715.1 Drosophila lini | reverse complement strand
TTCACTGCGTTGCAAACTTCTGACTGAAATTATAATACCCTGCAAGGGTATAAAAAGAACCAAGGTTGGGCAACGAAGGAAACTTCAAAACAGAAGCCAGGATCTTAAGCAAAGCAAATTTAATGAATTAAATTTTAAGTAAACTATAAAAACTTACGAATTGCAGAAAATCGTCTTGAAAATCATGATGAAAAAATATCTGTATCTCTAATAGAATATACCAAGAAGATTATAATATGCAGTAGTCAATTTATAAAAAAGAGTCTATAATAAATAAATGTAATCTCAAGAGGCGTTTGTCACACAATATACGAATTATATCTAGCCTTATCAAATTCAATTTATGCTCTAAAATCCCTTAATTTGATTTAAAACAAAAATTAAATTCTAATACCTATACAACATTCCACAAAATAATCTGCTTATTTTGCCCCAGAAAAATCTGTGATCCCAAATTCAATAATTCCATTAAGCGCATAATCAATATTCTGCCACCACTTATTTTACCGCCCCTTGTGCTGTTAATCTAGCCAAGTGTGAATTTAATTATGCCCTTGGGCCCAGGACCAACATACAGGAACCACAAAACGCTATACGGCGTAAAGTTGTCGCAATGAATTGCGCAAAATTTCCCGAAACTGCCTGGCAAATTGCGAATGAGACAATTTAGATGAAGCAGAGCCGACTGAACTGGATTAACTCATTTAAATACAGTGGTAAAAGATTTCCGTTAAATTCCAAGTTCAGGGGAGTAGAATTCTTTGGGGTGAGAGCCGCAGAATGTGTCTGAAAGATTTATGGGCAGTGTTCGAATCGACGGCTTTAATTGATCGGCAAGTGATCGGATTTGTGGGACTTTTTTTTAAGTCAGTAATTGATTGAAAAGCTTGTGAGCAGAAAATCTCTATAAATATTCAATTAAAAGCAATTCATTGGAATGCCAAGCCTTCAGGGATTCTACGCCCTTTCATCAGTTTTTTTTTGGCTTATTAGAGTCGTGCGTCTTTTAATCGAGGCAAATATTTCACCAATTAATTAACAGCAAAAACACCAACCTTTATTTTATTTTAATTAACCTAATAAATTTCACAAATTCTTTAGGAAAACTTTTACACAATGGTTTTAACAACAACATATTTTTAGTAAAAATAAAAATAAAGGTTCTTTAAACCTGACTGGTTTTCCACCGAACCCGATTAAAAAGGGAATCAAAATAAGTGCTAAGTTCGTAACTTTGCTATTACGCTCTGGCTTTAAGTCCGAATCAAATTTTGTTCTCTTGAGACTCTCTTGCTTTTAGGAGATTTCTTTAAGATATGTATTGATCTGTGCTTTATTTTAAACCCATTCGCTTTCTTTATCTATCTCTCTCATTCTTCTACGATTTATGCAATGTACAAGCAACAACTTCTTATATAATATGTTCCACTCAGTAGCGAACGAGAGTTCTTCAGCTAGCACCCCGAGAGAGCTTCGAAGTTTTATTTCTCCATTTACAACTAAGCGGAATCACAAGAGCAAGGAAGGTTCTGATAAATTAAAAAATAAAAGGATATTTAAAATTCATTAGTATCCAAACTTTACATGAAGAATAACCGAAGTAGACATAAATAAACAAAAATATTTTTCAGAAACTGAATAATAAATGTGAAAATTATGTGCTAAACCAGTTGTCGTCCTTCCGAAAACATTGAGAAATGTCCATGTTGTACTTCCAATCCAGGGCCTGTATTATGTGTTCCAACCACTTCGGGATGATGTTATAACTTGCGAACCATTTGAAATGAAATATTCATTATTATTGTTATGCCGTGCAGCAGCAGCGTATGGGAATTATCCCATGTGCGGTGAGGAGGAGGATGAGAAGGACTAGCTCTACCTGAGGGAAAGGCGAGTACTTACCTAAATGATTTATAAATATGTTCATTTAATGCGCTAAAAGCCGGGGCGACTTGGACTGGTTTTCATATGGGAAGTGTAGTAATCAAGGTACTAACGCCCTTGTGTGTGGTTTCCGCTTCTTTTTTTGTCCAAACCGAGAGAGAAGCTTCTACTAAACTTCTGCGCCAAGGGGCTCTAATTATTGTAATTGGAGTTTTCGGCTTAAACCGCACAATCACATAAATTATGTGGACGACGATGATAGCCCCAAGATAACTTTCAGGTGGGAATCATATGTTAATTGTTTTCGGAGCACAGTCTCCATTTTGGTGGTTACCTCACCTCGCCCACATGGGCATATAAATCTCCTGAGTGGGTTTCCAAAATATTCTCAACCAATCTCAACCCTCTCCGGAAGCATGTCCTTGCTTGCTGGCTTTCTTGCTTTCGTGCTTTCATCCCTGCTGCCTTTTTGCTCCGTCTGCTTATCTTATCGCCCATTCATTATGGGAATTACACAGGAGGGGATTCTTTTGGGAGACATTCGTGAAAATTGGCAATTTTTTGTGAAATCGGAAACTTTTTGAAGCGGGAAAAGCAGATAAAGGTAACAGGCAGCAGCAATAACAAAGGCCACAAGAGTTGCCAATCGGTTTTTATTGAATTCTTCAAAAGGCGGCAAGGAAAATGCAAGCAAGCAGCAGCAATCCCGGATTGTATCCGCATCCGCGTCAGCGAGAAACCCAATATAATCTCTTATTTTTTCCTTTGTCTCTTCGGGTCCGAAAATGTCCAAAAGGTTCGAACTCCGCCCGGTCGCCCGTCGACGGGCATTTTTCATTTTAAAGACATTTTGACATTTATTTTTCGGAAGGGAATTGGCAGATTAGAAACGCTCGAAACGCAGCGGTCGGTCCCCGGGGAAGGTCGACCTTTGACCTTGGCCAGTTGATTAGCATTGGGATTGGGATTGGACCATTCCCATTACCTTCCATTTCAGGCGAGCTAAAAGTCATTCGGAATTATAGGAAGTAAAACGACTTGAACGATTTGTTTTGCATAAATTAGATTTCTATTTCTCGGCTTGATTTGCTTTTAATGTAGAAAAGAGATAATACAAAATATTTACACCTAGATTTTAGCTTAGCTTAGGGGTTATTAGATAAATATATATAATTCGTATATCTTGCATATATATATCGATTCTGAATCGCTGTCTTATATCCTCCTATTGTTCTTTAATACAATTCAACATCAATCTACAAATATTTATGTTTATATTCCTATTTTATACGCTATATATATTTACAGAGCGCCGTTAACACTCGGATGGATGTATAACACTTGCCGGGGCGAAGGGGAAGCCACCACCGCCCTGGGATTCAGGGGTGGATTCTCCCCTTGCCTCCGTAATTAGGGCGAGGAATTGGTTCTGGTCGCGAGCTCTCTGGCCGGACGACGAACAAAAAAGGGTAACGTTAATGAATAACTAAAACAAGGTCTTTAAAAATTAATTAGAGCTACGTGGGGTTGTCTGTCCTGCATCTCCTCCTTCTCCTTCACTTGCTTTTGAGGGAGGCTGGGGCAGCTCCGTTGCTGGTGGCCGCCGTTTGATGCCGTACACTCCCCGCAGCTCCGCTGTTGCCGCCCCCGCTGCCTCCCTTGGCCTGTGGCGCTGTAGCACCCGCCGTTAGTTTTCCGGTGGGCACTGGCGATGTCTTTGGACTGGCTGCTTGCGGTACGAGTCCTCCCGGACTGGGCAGTGTGACGGTGGGCAACATAGGCATCACTGGCTTGGGCTCTCCCTCTGCCGGACCTCCTCCTCCACTGGCACTGGCAGCACTCTTCAGCTTCTGCAAGTAATCGTTGAACACCTCGTTGCCGGCACGCTGCATCCGCGAGAGCTGCTCCATTAGATACGCCTGGTGGTAGTTGTACATCGCCGGGGACAGGTGACCCATCTGGGCGAAGTTGTACAGCATATTCGACTGGTTCGCCTGGGCGGCCTGCGCTGCCTGTGCTGCCTGCGCCACTTGCGCCCGCATCAGGTTCTCCTTGAGGAAGTTGCTCAGGTCCAGTTGACCGGAGGCCGCAGCAGCGGCACTTGCGCTAGAAGCAATGCCCAGCGGGGTGGTCAAACCGGGCAGACTGGGCAGGCCGGGGTGGCCCATCATCTTGCCCACAGATGGTAGAGAAGGTGTCGGCGGTGGCGGCGTGGGATTCTTTGATGCCTTCTTTCCTTGCTGCTGGTGGTGCTGATGCTGCTGTTGGTTCTTTTGCGGTGGACTGAGCTTCAGCTGCTGCTGCTTCTGTTGTCCCGACTGCGAGGCAGTGGCTCCCGCATTGGGTGACTTCTTGCTGGGCGCCACCTTCTTGCCAGGAGCAGCGGGATTTTGTGGTGCATTGAATGGAAAGCCAGGAGCCAGCGTGGGCAACTTGGGCGCCAGCTCGGGCATGGCATTCTGTCGCGGCAGAATGGGACGGAATTTCTTGGCCGCCGAAGGATCACCATTCTGGCTGGCAGCTCCAGAGTTGGCTCCGCCCGCAGCTCCGCCCTTGGGCGACTTGTTCTCACTGGCCGTGGGCGAGTGGCTACCCATTTGGGCGGCATTCCGTTTCTCCGGACTCGGCGTCTTCTTGTCCGCCTGTGTGGGCGTCAACACAGGCTTTAAGGGAGTGGCCTTCGCGGGCGGGGGCGGTGATGTCTTGGGGGGAGTGATTACACGAGGAGCACTGGGCGGTGGGGGCGTCGTGGTGGCAACTTGTGGCAGCTGTGGCGGCGTCATGCGCGACATCAGATGCTGGGGCGAGGGAATCGCCTTCGAGGGCGGCGGTGGCGGCAACTTAATGGGCAGAGGGGCTGCCACTGGACCGGGCGACTGGCGCTTTTGCTGCGCCTCCTTGGCGGCCTGCACCTGCTCCGACGGCAGCTGGTCGGGCAGCTTTACGATCTCAATGTAGTTATTGACCGGACTCTTGTGCTTGGGATGCTGGCCATTGTTCGGCGACGATGGATCTCCATTATCCCGCGAAATTGTGATGGACAGCGACGAGGGAATGTTGATGTTGCACGAGTTGAGTAAAGACTTGACCTTCACCTGCTGCTTCTCTGGAGCATCTTCACTGGGACTGGCACTGCGCGGATACAGATTGCCGTTGCCGTTGCCAGCAGCTGCTGCTGCTCCTGCTTGCTGCGAGGATGCACCGGCGGTGCCTTGTGCCGGATTGGTGTTCTGATCCGATTTCGTGGGCGGCGAGGGAAACAGGCCCGATAGCGAGCCAGCCCCACTGCCGCCGCCCAGCATGTTCTGCAGGTAGCCAGCGGCCGAAGCTCCTCCGTTGCCAGCTCCCGAATTGGCCACAGCTGATGGCTTCGGCGTGTACTTATAGGTGGGCATCGTGGGAATATTGTAGCTAGGCACGTACTGCGGCGAACTGGGCGAGTAGATGGGCGAGTTGGGGGTGTACATGGGGGTGCGGCAGCCAGGGGGCGCCTCCTTGCCCTTGGATTTGCTGGCATTGAACAGAGCCAGATTCAGATAGTTGTTGGAGCTGTTGTTGTTGCCTCCCTTGTTGTTGTTTATAGGCGGCATCGGCTTGCCAAGGTTTCGGTTGCCCTGCGAAGAAGCGGCTGATACTCCTAGTCCCCCGGTCACGGGCGCTGGCGGTGGTCCCATCTTGGTTACATCGCTTTTCGGTCCATAGACATGCGACTTTTGCGCAGTAGCGCCTCCCGCTCCTCCGCCAATCGATTTGATTTCGGTGCCCGCGTCCTTGAGCAGCCTATTCACATCGTTTGGTATATTGGCAAAGGGATTCGGACGCGATGCCTTGGGCAGAATGGGCTGATACCGTTTAGCAATGGGCGTCCTGTTGCCAGGCGCCGACATCTGCATGCCGGCATGATGGTGCATCGGCGAGGGCGGTGGCGTTGCAAACTGCGCAGCTGGCTGGACCTTGCGGGGGGCCAGCATCGGTGGCTTCGAGGGCGGTGGCATCAGCGGTTTCTCCACCTTGGGCGTGGCGGCTGCAGTCGGCGAGTTACCATTGGTGGCTGGCAAGCGTATCTTAAAGTCCTCACGCGGAAGTGGCGGCGATAGCTTTGGCTTCTTGGACACTGCCTTTACCGGTTCCTTGCTCTTGCGCTTCGAGGAAGCGATGGACTTGGGCGGCATGCAGCTGGGCGGCTTCATTAGCATGCTGTCCTCCACATTACCCTTGGATTTCGGTGGCGATTGCTGCTGCTGCTGGACTGCAGATGAAGGCGGGGTAATAGCTCGACTGTTGGTCATCCGCTCCGGAGACTCAACCTTCACCTTGATGGGCGTCAGGGCAAAGGACTTGAGGAACTCCGACTTGGGATCCTCCAAGAAGGCGCCACTGGTCACGCGTGGACTTAGCGTGCTCACGCCACTTGGACTGAGAATGCGTTCCGTGCGAATGGTCAGGGGTGGAACTGTCAGCGGGCTGGGACTCTTGCGCTTGCGCTCCCCACTGGAAGACGAGGAACCGGAGGAGGATGAAGTGCTCGGCGAGGACTTGGGGCTGCTGCCGTCCTTGTCCTTCTTCTTGGACCGCGACTCCTTTTCGGGCTTCAGCGGCTTGACAATCTCCCGGCGCTCGGGATCGGACATATTGATAATGGTCACGCTGTTCTGCTTGGACAAATCGATCTTCAGCTTGATATTGGGCTCCAAGGGTGAAGAGGGAACGGGAGTGGGTGGAGAGTTCTTTGAAGAGTGCTTGGAGCTTGCCTGCGGCGAGTGGCTCTTATCGCGCTTCTCCAGCATACTCCGGTTGAGCAGGAGTTTTAGGATTTCCGGTTTGGGCGTGGACGGCGGCGGCTCCATCACCTCTTTGATCACTTCCTGCTGTTCCACCTTAATAGGAGCTGCCTGTGCAGGCTCCGCTTCCACCGGCACAGCAGCAGATTCCATTGGCAACGGCTCTTCTACTTTCTGCACCAGCTTCTCCAGTTTCAAGGGCACAACCCGACGAGGAGGAGCTGGTTTCACCAAAGGCTGTGGCGACTCATATACGCGATAGTAGAACCGCATGGGCGCATCCCGCTTCCACGTGTAGATGTAGGCAATGTCCATCAGCGTGTAGTAATCCAGCAGGACGATTGTCTTGACCTTGTACATAATATCGATGCTAAAGCGCTGGGCATCGATCTCGAACTTGTCGTAAACGAACTTCTTTAGGTGGCTCACCCGGCACATGGCCGGACATTGGAGGTAACGCGGACGCAGTGTGTCCATCACTTCCGATTCCGACTCGGCTTTAAGTTCACTGTGAGAGAGAGGGAAAAAGTAAAGAAAATCATCAATTAGTTAGGGTACATAATAATATTTCTAGGCAAGAGTTATCAAGTTTAATTTCAGTTAGTTCTTTAAGAGAGTTGCTCTTAGAATTAGGTTTTGGTACATACCCCAGTTCCGCGTACTCCAACGACAACGACATATCATCCGAAGGGCTAAAGATTAGATGCTCCGTGTCATCTCCACGCTGCTCTGGCGTGGCCAAGGCCGCGTCCTCGGGCCGGTCCTTGTAGAAGGCCCTTTTGCGCATCAGCTCCCGCTCATACAAGCCCGGCACGAGCTTATAGACAATCGCTTGGAGCGTGGTGTCCGATCTGCAAGATAAAAAGAGAAGAAGCCGATGGATTAGGAAAAGAGCATTTTAGGGGTTGGGTTGGACTGGAAGCATGCCCAGCGAAATGGAAAGGAGACAAAGTGGGAACAAACAATAAGAAAAAAAAGTCACCGGTAGCGCAGCGGATGAGGACACACAGAAGCCAGAGTAGTCGTCGTCGTCGTCGGGACAGGACTTCCTTGGCGCGGAAATGAGGGACACAAGGGGCGAACAAATTAGGCGGCAGATGCAATTTTCTATTGCTTCAATGGCACGCAACAAATATATAAAGAGGAAAAGGCAAGGGGAGGGGAGCAACAACTGCTCCTTGGCATGCGCTGGTGACGATGATAGTGGTGGATAGTAGTGCCTGCTGCCTTGACGGTGGTGGTGATGGTGATGGTGGTGGTTTCCCCCAGACCCTCACAGAGACAGCCATCGATGTACCAAGAGCAACAGAGCAAACTCTACGCCCTAAGACCTCTTTAAGAACATCTCCGGGCCGCAGGCAGCCGCCAGGCGCTCACTTCAATCATTTTCAACCAAAATAACCAAACGGAACGGAACGCGAAGCCCAACAACCGAAAAAAGGTATTTCTTGGATAGAACCAAGAGATGATGGAGAGAAAAAAAGAGTCAGGGAGGTAAATATACATGTATATAAGACTTAAGAAAAGGCTAAAGCATCCGGAGAGTAGGGATCTGGGAACGACGGCGACGGCTGACATTTACATAGAGAGCCAGCCAAGCCAGCCCCTCGGGCTATAAATTTATCGATCATTTGCCGCGAGCGAGCGGAAAAATGTGCTATCTCTAATAGATCTTTATAAGAGGGACTGATATTAATTAAACCATGAAGGGAAGACGATATATACGAGGGGATAAGCGATAAAACAGTTTAACAGATGTCAAAACCAGATAAATTTTGAAACTATTTTAGAGTTAAATGAGTTTAGTTCAGTTTAAATTATCTAAAAACTAAATTATAATTATGTAAATTAATCAGGAAACAGTCAAAACTTTAATCAAGGCATTATTTTTATCTCCTTTTTGAGTACCCGCAACTTATCTCTGCAACTTAATTTAGAGCTACAACTTTTCAGCTCATCTTATCCGCCAATCAATGACAAAAAACCCGTTTTTCTTTCTTAACAAACTTAATTTATATCTTTTTAGTCAACCAAACTTTTTATTCGCTGTCCTCTGGCTGGTTCTCCTGACCCTACTTCCTCACTCCCAGTTGTTGTCAGTGGCAAAGGATTGAAATAAGTAAAGGAGTCTTAAAAAGATGAGTATTATATAAAAAAAAAAAAAAAAAAAAAAAAGAAGGAATCCCAACAGAAGCTGTCACTGCTTTCTCGCTCGCTCCCTTGCTGCTCTTTCAAGTCAGATGTTGTTTTATTGTATTTATTGTAGTTGCTTCTCCTCGTGTTCATTATTAAGGTTGGTATTGTTGTTGTTGTCAGCTGCTTGCCAGTCAGACATCGTTTTAGCCGTCGGCAAATTCGAGGCAGAGAGCGAACGAGCACAAGACCCGCCCGTTAATTATCCCAGCCGCACTTGGATTTGCTTTCAGCTTTTCTTGGAAATGCGTGTGCCTCTCCGTTGGCCCGTCTGCTGCAGTTTCTTCTTTCATATTACTTAATTTCGTTTCTCTTTATTTTTCCCGTTTTTTGCAGTTTTATATCAGATGATTTTTGGGGGCTGTTGAACAATATGGCCGGCCCCTGACACACATACACAAAGAAGAGTCAGCCGAGTCGAGTAAAAACTTTTAGCTTTAGTTTATTTCATTTATTTATCTTTTTTTGTGTTTACCTTTGTAAAGACAAGCTTAAAAGAGCAGAGTTCTCTTTTGTGTTCTTTTCCTCTTCCCCTCTTTTCCTGTTCTGTTTTTTGTGGGTTAAACAATAAACTTTTGCAATAAATTTAATTGGAGACTCGAGACTACACCACTACTACTACTAACAATAACAACAATACTACTAAAAATTCATGGAAAACATGGCCAGCGGCGCACAAAAGGCACTTGTTTGTTGTTATTGCCCCCCCGCGAAATCCCTGCTATATCTTTAGATATCCAATTTTACACAAAGAATAAAATATAGGAGTCTAAATATTAGATATTAATATCTTTAGAATTAAAATTATTTGTTTCTAAACCCCTAATAAGTATGTTTCATATGTTTTTTATGTAGCGATAGTATCGAAATAGTATCGAAAGTTCTCCCAAAAAATTCATAAACCATTGATGACGACACGTTTGATGTTTTTACAGCTCTGTCGGAAATGGGTTATGGTTAAATTGATCTTTAATTTAGAAAAAGTTTCCATTAAAAATATTTTTAGATAAATTAACTAATTTTAATATAATTTAATACTTCTACTCTATTTTAAATGACAAATTTATCACTTATGGAATATTATTCACCTCTCTAAATGTTAATTTTTCTCCGTGTAATCCCCGACCCTGTCGAATCATGAGGCCAGCCACTACCACTTCACACCATTTGGCCAGCCAGCAAGCTAGCAAGCAGACCGAGCCGAACCGAAGCCGAAAAGGTTCATTCATTCACATTCACCTGCTCTTCATTTGCTCAGCCCACGATGATATTGCCGCTCTTTGAATTTGTATTCATTATCTCGTTCTGTGTGTGCCAGAGATTACAACGTGCGCCACGTGATGGAGATGGAGATGGGAGATGGTAATGCTGGATCAGGGGCAAGAGCAAGGGGCAACGGGTGCCCGGCGGGTGGCTCTTTTCTAGGCGGATGCCAGCAAAGTCCCCCATTAAAGTTGTGCGCGCGAGGGCCCAAGGCTTAAATAGATATATATATTCGCTGGTTCAGCTCTCGGAACAGGAGACGTGTTTTTCATTACGCCCAGCGAAATGGAATGGAATGAAACGAATTGAAACGTGCCACAGCGACGAGGACGACGAGTGGCAGTTAGATATACGAGTAATCGTCTTCCCCAAAAGAAACTGCTGCTGCTGCTGCTGCCTGCTGCCCCGTCAAATAAAGTTAACCACTGGCAAAACTTTTACTCCAGGCCCTAAGAAGGTGCAAGCGGGGGCTGTCTTCCTCATCTCCGCCACTTTACTTTCGGGCCAAAGGTTTTTTGATCAACTTTTGCGACTCCTCCCCCTAAAACTCAAACCACAATTACCGAGAACCATCGCCGCCGCTGCCACCGCCACAAACCACCAAAAAATGCCAAAAGTTGTGTGTGGTCCTTCTCCAAAGAGTAAAAGAAACATTTAAGAACAAAACTACTTGGGTTCAGGTTCAGCAGGAGTTCTTCCATACCTTTCATTCCTTTCCCCTTGGGGAAAATCAATCTCGCAGCGAAAACTAAAACAAAATTACAGGAGCAGGAGTGAGTCTCCAAATTTCCGTGACGTTTTGTGTTTTGTGGGCGGGAAAATTGACTTTGGGAGGGAGAAATAAATTGCAAAAGGAGCTAATCTTGTACTGATTTTTTCATTATATTAGAGGCCCAGGCACCATCTAATAAAAAGCTCTAAACCAAAGAAATTGCTGGAATTAATTTATAAAGTAAGCCGATTTATGCTTATTTTTGTGCCTGGAAGTAAAATGAACTTGGCTCTTAAATTTAAGGCTATAAATATATTAAATGTAGCTATGTCAGATTTACAATTAGTTAATATTTCTAACCGATTAAACCTATTTGGTGTTGTTAATGCACAGTATTTGTACAACGAAATCTGGTTAGCTTTCATAAAGCTTTTTAGCAAATAAAATATTCAAGAGGCCCCATTTGCGAACAGCTTAAATGTACAGACGTAAAATTTTCTTTATCAGACCTCTCGCTCCCCATTAAAGATCCAGATACATCTTTGGCTTGTTGTGCGCCCCAACAAAGCTGTTCCCTTTGAGAACCACTAACCATTTACTTTCCAGAAACAGACAAACGACGAATCGCAGTCTCAAGCACCTCAGTAACTCAAACTCGCATTATGTATCTATCATCTAATCGCTTCTTGTCAAAGACAGACGATGAGGATGACGATGACGCTGACTCTGACGGCGTTGGCAGTGACGATTCCGTGGGTTACTTGGTACTATTACGTATCTGTAAGGGCTCTTGCGTACTCACTTGATGTTCGGCTTGGCGTTGTTGATGACCATCTCGCAGCGCGGGCAGAATCGCTCCTTTCTCAGGTGATTAATGAGGCAACTGTGGCAGACTGAAAAGGCACAAATAAATGGGAGAAAAAATATAAATTAGAGGGCTTTGCAACGAAGCACTGATATGTATGTACGTGCAGGCAAATTACGATGTACTTTCGACATAAATAAATTCAACAGCTTTCAATGATTCGAATATTTATGCAAAACCACCCATCCACCCCACACCGGAGCAGAAAGAGGAAACGCAATCAAACCACCCACGTACCCGACAAAAAATACCCAAAGCCAGCGGCAAGGAGCCGAGGGGGGAAAGGCATTAAACCCAAACAGAACATAGGGAAAAACGAGTGAATAAAAAAAAAAGTGCTGCAAAAAGTTGTTTTGACTTTAATGTCAATGCCAGTGTCTGTCTGTCGCTGCTGCTGCTGCTGCTCACCACTCCTCCACTTCACCCCGTCAAAGTCCTGCCACGCTACAACTGTCACCCAAACGGGCGGAGACTCCGGGGGGGAGACGCAGGAGTACTGGAGCACAGGATAGGACAGGACAGACTGCTGCTGGGGGTCGCACAGCCAGTCAGTCCAAGCTGGCCTCGACGCCGCCGCCGCCTGTTACGCTTGTCCGTCAGTTTTGCTCCAATGCCGAAATAATAATAAAAAAAACAAGTAGGAGGGAGAAAAAAAACAAAAACACAAGAGAAATAAAAGGAAAAATTCGCACAGAGCAATTCCGGGGGATTGGGCGGGCGCCTTTTGTGGGGTGGTAGCGTGCGCAAGCCAGCAAAAAAAATTCTTATACTGCCCGCCAAATGGCCTCAAATGGGTGGAGAGCACACAGTACCCAGTATGCCCAGCATTATGCAGGAGATGTGCAGTAGCATCAGGACACTGCGAGAATAATATTTCAGATTTATAAAGAATTTAAGGGTATTCTCTTTCTCGAAAATATTATCTATTATTTTTAACAGTATTAATGATTATTTTTAATTACTTTGAGTTTAGTTATAGAAAATACTTGTATGAATACGAATAATTAATAATATATAAGAGTGCCCTTTTAAACAGATCTTTTATCAATCCAATTTAGCAATTATAATGGCAGTTCTTCCATCTTCCAACAACCTCAATTACTTGATTATAATATACCCTCATTTCGAATTTAATTTTCTCGCAGTGATCCGAGCACACGTTGCTGGCAGGCAGCTGTTGCTGCCACACAGTCCGGTTTCGCTTTGGTTTGCTTTTGCTTTTGCTGTTGCTGTTGCCATTTGGTGTTGGTATTGGCTTCGGCCAGGGTCCCAGTGACAGCAGTGCCAGGTCCGGTCGGTCACCGGTCCAGTCAGTCCCCAGTAAACAGCCCAGTCCCTTCCCCGCCGACCACCGGCCGGTTCGGTTAAACTTGGTTCGGTTCGTTTGACAGTTAGATGGGACTCCCGGGTGCTCTACATACTACAAGCTGGCGTGTATCTGTGCCTGGGGTTTCTGTCCCTGGGCCGCCAACAGATTTAAATGAGCCTGACCAAATGTATCTTACTGTCCATTATCAACACATTGGTTTGCTAGATTTACGAACAACAACAGAAACAGGAACAGGAACAAGAAAAAAGCAATGCAAACTAAAGGAGCAAATGGGGAGCTGAATGGGAATTAACCTTACGCCGCAAAATAAAAGGGGAAAACTTTTAATGTCTGACTGTCTGGTGATGTATGGCCCGCATTCACTAGTTTTATGGCATTCATTCTTTTTGCACACAGAATGCTAATGTCGTGTTAATATCTATGTCGTTGATAACAAATCCAGGGGTAAAGCGTAAGCCCCGAGATCCGAGATCATCTCTCGCTCTTGCTCTCCCTGCCAACACAAAGTTCTCAACAGTTTCTCAATCAATCGGGCTAAGTACTTCGTGGCCGGGGCCATTAATGTGCCCACAAACTTATCGCACCCGGCAACATCTGCGTGTCGTCTGTGGCCCTCTTCCTACTCCCTGGATAATCCAGCTCCGCCTCCACCTCCTCCTCCCCATACCTCAAGCGAACATAACTCATCGCGTCTAGGCAATTTTGCGGAACTGCTAGACAGCAGGGGGTTGGGTAAGAGGGATGCAGCGCTGGAAAGGGCAGGCAGACTAGTATGATGCCCTAGTCGGTACTTGGCATTCTAATTAAGGCAAAGCGATTAGACGTTGCCACTAAGCTGAGTCTGTAAACAGTGAATGAAGTTTACAGGATAAAGTTCAAAATTTCATGACATTTTATATGGAGCCGGGTACGGCACGGAATTTTAAGTTTGGAGCCTGACCACGGAGATGTAAACATTTTAAAGAAGAAATACCAATAACGATAACCCTATAAAAGTTACATTAAGTTGGTTAAAATATTTTTATATTATTTTTTTAAGCTTTAAAATTGAACTATATTATTACCTCCACATTTTTTCTCTTTCAATCCAACTTGAGATATTTGGTGCTAAGGATAACCATTTTATTTGCATAATCTCTCAAATCGAGCAATGAACATTACAGTTTCGAACGAAGGGGGCAAAAGTTTTTAGAACTAAATGTTCAACTTGGCAGCTAGTTTAAAGGTTATTGACTTTTCAAGTTTCCCAAACTACAAGATACATTTTTGATAGAGCTACAAAATGCGAAATATATGTACTTACAGGAATGCAGACACTCGACGATGGTGGTGGCATTGATCAGATAGCCCTGACACAGGTGACAGATGATGTGCGGATTAACGGCCGTCAGCAGTACGGGGCGTGGCCTTGAAGTTGTGGCCAAATCGGAAGTCGTTGTCGCCGTTGCTGTCGCCGCCTGCTGCTCCTCCTCCAACTTCTCCTCATCCGCGGAGGCGCCACCATTACTGCTGGCCTCCTCAGACGCCGCTCTGGTCGTAGACCAGGATGAAGACGATGAGGTGGAGGAAGAGGACGAGAAGCAGGATGATGAGGTGGCCTCAACGGATTCTATAGCCGAGGCAGTAGCACTCGTGGCCGGTGGCGTTGATTCCTTCTTGATGTTTCTTTTTTCTAATATTGTTTTTGCCGCCTTGCCGCTGGTGGCAAGTTGTGCTGTTGCTGTTGCCGTTGTTGCTAATGTGTTTTCACTTTTTACTTTAATGCTGCTGGCAGCAAAAAGTTGCTGTTGTTGCTTGTGCATTTTATCAACATTAGTTGGTGTTGCTGTTTTCTGAGACAAAGCCAGCTTTTTGCCATTGCTATTTGCATTGCTGACAGCGCTTTTGGAGGCTTTTGTAGCCGTCGCTGCTGCTGCTGTCGTTGATGTTGTAGTTGTCTTGGCCAACGTTGACAACTGCGACTTTTGTGTGTGAGCCATGGCTGCTGTTGCTCCTGTTGCTGCTGCCGCCGCAGTTGTTGTTGTCGCCGCTGCTGGCAATATTGCTTTCGACTCTGGCGTCATCATAGTAATAATACTACTCTCGCTTTTGTTTTTCGCACAAGCGTCAGTCGTCAATCTGCGAAATAGATAAAAGAAGTAGTTGAAATTAAATGCGAATAAAGCCGCGCATGGAGGAAAATAGAAAATGGAAATGAGCAGAGCTAGTCAAGAGAGTGTTGTGTTGGAGATTATAAATAAATCAGTGGCTGAGCGCTGAAAAGCAATAAGCTGTAAGTGAAAAGCTTAAAGCTTCGGTCTCCCGCCTGCAGCTCACAAAAGAATGGGGAGCAGAGCGGCGCCGGCAAAGGGAAAACATTTTCTGGGAAAACTTTAAGTGTTAATGAACTCGGTGGGATCGTGTTTTTGTCTGTGTTTCTTTAGTGCAATCTTTTCTTTTGCTCGATTCTTTGTGCTGTTTCTATAGTTTTATATATTTGCAAAATAAAAATAACGAAGTAGGACTTTACGGCAAATGAAGGTAAAACGAGATCGGTCTTTTTATAGGGATGATAAATATAATGAATTTAATGTTTAAGAATTTTAATTGTTCAGCTAATTCATCCTGTATTTTCAGCAGATTCAATAATTATTTATTGCTAAAAAAAAAAAACGCACAATTTATTCCCGTAAAAATAAGTATACACGACATTACATAGATTTATAACGAATCCTCTAAATGTTATAAAATACAACGCTTTTAAACATTTACCTTAATTTAAATTTCTTTACAACAAATAAAGAATTGAAATCTTCAAATAGACAACAAATCCAATGGTTAAATAGTTGCATTAATATTTGAAGACCCAGACAAATCCCGGACTGTCATAAACAGAGTTCAAATCTGCATTTAAAGCTTCTGGGACTTGAGCAGAACACAATACAAAAATGAAAGGAGCATAAAACAATCTGCCAGCTATTATATGCAATCAGTCGATGGATGTGCGGGGCCTGCGATAATGGATGCTGTAGTTGCCATGGGAATGCCTACGTCGAATATATATTGAAATCCACAGCACTCGAGGGAGCAGCACAGCCAGGAAAAGAGTTGAGCATGGGTTCGGTTTCGGGTTTGGGTTTCGGTATGAGTTTTGGGGGTGGTGTTTTGTTTTGTTTCGGGCGAAGTGGAGTGGAGTTAGGCAGAGATGCCAAGTACACCACACCAAGAAAAGAGGGCGGGAAAATGTGTATTTCAAACAATTTCAAGTTGTTTTTGCATCAACGCGCCAGTTTTAAAAGTCAAGGTACAAACAGAAAACTTTTCCGAAAAACTTTTTCAAACTCCATGCAGGGAAATATGATGGCATTATGGAATATGAATGAATGAATATGCGAGAGGGCAGAATAAGAGCCCACTGAGACAAAATAAGGAGAGCTATGGTAACATATTATATTTGGTAAAACATCGATTTTTTTTAGTATATGATTTTTTGTTTAATTTGTATTTTATAGCTTTTATATTTTTAAATTGTTGTTTCATAAGATTGTAAAGCAAATATAATATTTATATATATACCTGTAAAAGTGTCAAATTTAAAGTTAAATAATTCATTCATAACTTAATGATTATTAAAATTTATGAGCAAAAATATAAATAATATTTTTCAATAAATACGCCAAATAATTAGTTATCGTGCAATTCATAATTTAACATCTGAATTTTTTTGTGTGCAGACGAAAAAGTGCGCCGCAGAAGCCTCTTTAAATCCTTTTTACATCACATTTAAGTGTTGTTCTCCCTACCTCCTTCCGACACACCTTCTGCTTCTGCCACTCCATCACTCCGCATCACCATCCACCTCTCTCCTTCACCCTTTTCCTTGTGATCCCATTCCCATGGTCGCAGGGATTCTCGCGCGCAAAAAAAAATGCGAGGAGTACCAACATGAAAAGGATAATAAAAAAAACCAGCGGAATTTCTCATTTAACTGTGTGTGAGTGCGTGTGAGGAGATGCAAGGGGAAGTTGAACGAAGGGACAAGGGAGACGAGGCATAACGCGACTGTGACAAGCCAGCGAAAATTCGTAGAATGCTGAGGAGAATGCTTTATCTCCTCTTACACACACACCAGCGCACTCACTTTCATTCAAGAAAAGAAGTACATAATAAACATAAAAAGAAAACGAAGCTGGCAGCAAAACAAAGTCGAGGCAAATCACACATACACACACACAGACAGACTAACTCGCTCCCCTTTCAATTGTCGTGTGTCCAATCGAAATTCTCACTTGTTGGGGAATGGGGCAATAAAGGAGAAGAGAGAGATGGGAGAAAGGCGTGAGCGGGTAATGGGGAGATGTGTGTGGGGAGAGAGCGCAACAGCTGCCGGTGGCAACAGTGTTGGATAACGCAGCTTACCTTTCTTCGTTCAGATTTTAATCCGCTAATAATCCAGCCAATTAATTGGCATCGTGGGTGTTTCTATATTTATCCAATGGCAGGAACAATCCATAAGAGGGTATGTTGATGATAATCCACAGAGTATCGAGTTGAGTTTTTTCGACTTAACTCAGCGTTTCATGGCATTTGCCTTGTGCTTCTTCTTTTTCTTCCTCACTTCACTTCACTTCTCGCAGAGAGACACAAACACACACACTATCATGCGCTCTGCTGGCACTTTCGGCTGCTCTGCTTTCGTCGCCACCTTTATTGTGTATTATGCTTTGCTCTATGTTTTCTGCGCGCACACACACTCGCGCGCGTCGTACATAAGCCAACCGACTGCTAGTGGCATTTGTTTTTGCTGCTGCTGCGGCATTTGTCACACGAGAAACGAGACACAAAGGAAGTAGCTGGCTTGTAGCTTTGTTTTCATTTGCTCACTATTACTTTGGGCTTATTTATTTATTTTTAAACATTAGCCAGCAGTTTTAGTTTTAGTGTAAACACGCTTCGCCTTCGGTTCAGTTCACTTTATTTGTTTAGCGATAAAGCGGAGTCTCGACAACAACCGACCGCACACGTCCGTTCGCTTCGAGATTTATTTTTGAACTGAACGAGACCACGCTGGCGTTATGTACTCTGCCCGCCCGCTATTTACTCTCTCTCGCACTCGCGCACAGGCAGGTAGCAGCCAACTACTCTTGCTGGCAGTCTTCGTTTTCTTTTTCGTCGCTCGCACACACGTTGGCCGTCTCGCTCGCTCGGGCCTATCACTGGACGGCTAGACTGCTATCTCGCTCGCGCTCGTGTCACGACTTTTGTGCTCTCGTTGCGGGGCGTCACTCTCTCAATCGTTGGCTCGCTCTCTGGTCGCACAGCCGCGCTCGTTGACAGTTAGTTTGAAAATGAAACACGCTCTTTGCGGGCTCTGCTTTTTCTGTCGGGCTTTGGGCTCGCTGCCGGCAGCGCAGTCGACGTCGGCGTTGCCGTCGCCTTCTGGCTCTCTGTTTCTTTGTTCGAGTCCGTATGTATTAGCAATAAGAAGAAGAGAAGCCAGCGAGAGGCAAGGGCTGTACATAAATGGCAGAGGCTTTATGACTTTTTTCGGGTCTTATCCGTGTATATAAAACAGTCGGTACATAAGCCCATTTGCAAGCAAGGTTTGTAATCTGCTTACCTAGCTGTCTACTTTTATGTATGTACATACATACATATGTACATATGTGGATATTGTAATCGCGAGTTGCAATTTCCGTTAGCAGAAATTGCATATTTGCACGTAGGCGTACATATGTATGTATGTAAGTATGTATTGTACATATGTATATAAAAACTACCCATAACCCTTCTCGCTCGCACGCTATCGCTGTCGGTCTTGTTGTTCTTCTCGTTGTTTATTTATTTTCCCTTTTCCCCAATCAGTGGCAACCAACAACAACAATGAGAAAGGTAAACTCTGTTTCCGTCTTGGCGAATTTACAGTTAACGGACGCCACCACACACATTTGCAGATCCAGATCTAAAGGTGAGGTATAGAAGGGAAATAAGAAAGCATGACTGTTACTTCTAAGCAGAGTATGTTTTATTTTAATTAATTTTAATAATAGTGGACGTTCAAATGCGTTAACTGTTGTGTTTATTTTTAGATAAAAAGAGTTATTGTATACATTTGCAATTTTTATTTAATTTTCGTTATTTTTTCTTAGGTTTCTTTCTTAAAAATTAATACTTTTTAAAAGTTGAATAAACCACGTTCATCATTTGATGAAGGTCTTTTACTTATTTCAAGACACGTCTAATTTAAAGCCTTGTTTTGGAGATCTAATGATATGTTTAATATATTTTTAATATAGTTTTAAAACTTTAGGATATATATTTTCTCTGAAATTTAGGATTCAATACTAAATATTAAAAGTATTAAGTATTAGAAAATAAGATACATATGTAAGTTAAAGTTTTTGTCAAAACACTTTCTTGACAGTATAAAACTGAATGTTATTTGGTTTATTTTTTTAAGACATAGCAAATGAAATGTTGCTAATTTTTCTCATTAACTTATACCTATGTACATACCCACATAATCAAACCGAATCAAATCAGAAACCGAACCCTTTATGTATGTATGTACATACATATGTATGTATGTACATACATATGTATGTATATAGTTATAGCAATATAGTAGCTATATTCATAGGTTGATAAGAATACATTTTACAGGAGGTTTTCGATTTAGTTCCCATGACTCATTCAAGGCGCGCAGCTTTGAAGTAAAAAAAATCCGAATAAAATTCTTATCAAAAATGGTGATGAGTAATGTTTTTAAGAGGATTTAATATGTATAGGTTTTTAATAAATTATATGAAAAATAAAAATTATTAGGAATTTTTCATTCCTTACCATTGGTATCCGAAAAATAACTTTGATAATGAAATTAATAAGAAAACAGAAACAATCTTTTCAAGTTCGCGGGAAAAGCATAAGCATACATAAATGTACATACATATGTACATACATACATACGTACAATGTATGTTTACAGTCCCGTAGCCACGTAGGGGGCAAAGAGTTTCTTTTGTCCCACCACACGTTTTACGTTCCTCCACGCTATTTTCTTATTTGACGCAGGCATATGATGCCTCAAATTGCTATCTAGATTGTTTAAAACTCATGTAATACAGTTACAGTTAATGTATAAATGTAATCGGCACTGTATGTTTAAAAACAGCGATTTCCTAATTTGTTTGCAGGTTATTATAATTTCAGTCGGAAGTCTGCAACGCAGAGAAGGAGACGGTTCTGACCATATAAAGTATGTATGTACATATGTATATATGTATATATATTCTTGATCAGCATTAACATCCGAGTCGATCTAGCCATGATCGTCTGTCCGTTTCTACGCAAACTAGTCTCACAGTTTTTAAGCCATCTGAATGAAACATTGCAGATAGTCTTCTGACTAATGTCACTTATATTTATTTAGTCGTAATGGCCGGATCAGACGACTATTTCATATACATACATACATAGCTGCCATTTGAACGATCGGAAAATTTTTAGGGAAAAAAACTATTATATAACTACAATAAGAACAATATGGAGATGTAGAGAAAAGTTGTAAATTTAAATGTATCTGAATGTAAAACTGTAATCTGTAAAACTGAAAATATAATATTGTAACATAGATTAGTTATTGAAAGTTGGCATTACTTTTTTCCAGCATTTGGACAATTCTTTCGCATGTTAGAATCCGAAAGCCAAACCTCTGTTTTATTATGTTTTTTCATCAACATAATGAACAATCGCTTTGCTCGAGTCCGCATTCCTATATTTCGAAATTTGTTTTAGAATATGCTATATTTTATTAAATTTAATTAATTTTATCATTTCTTAAAATCGAAATTTCAATTTAGAGACCTTTTTTATATAAAATTACCGATAC
>JAEIIL010023639.1:0-19406 GCA_018905715.1 Drosophila lini | reverse complement strand
AATACTAGAATTTCCTTCCAACAATTATTCTAACTATCGATTACAATGTTTGGCCGTCGACATACCCATAAAATATTGCAGGGAAAAAATAAATTACTTTGGATCAATCAGTCCCATTTTTGCTAATTCAAAAATTTAAACATTTATTTGACGTAAGAAATAGATATCGTAACGTAATAAACCTATCGGAAAACAGCTGATTTCTGTTTATATTTTTCCACGTTATTCAACGTTCTTGTCACAAAAAATGAGTTTTCTGAGAAAAGGACACCGACTCCTGATCGCCGGCATCCTGCCGGCCATTGAACGCAGTCCGGACGATATTGTGGACAAGGAAAACAAGACCTACAAGGCGTACCTGGCCAGCAAGCCGCTGGAGGAGACCGGTCTGGAGCGCTTGAAGCATATGTTCTCCATCGAGTTAGTAACCAGGATAATTCCACACTTGGGAGGAAACTAAGAATGTTCTTTTCATACTTTCCAGTGAGTTTGGCAGCATATCCTCCGAACTGAACTCGATTTACCAGGCCGGCTTTCTGGGCTTCCTGATTGGAGCAATTTACGGCGGCGTTACACAATCGCGCACGGGATACATGAATTTCATGGAGAACAACCAGGCCACAGCCTTTAAATCGCACTTTGATGCCAAGGTGGGAAATTAGTTATATAACAATATAATCATATATAATATGTACATTTTAAATTTGCAGAAAAAGCTGCAAGATCAGTTTACAGTGAACTTTGCCAAGGGCGGCTTCAAATGGGGCTGGCGAGTGGGCCTCTTCACCACCTCCTACTTGTGAGTGTCCTTGAATACAACTCTCTCCCTCCTCTAATAGCTCTTTACAGCGGCATCATCACCTGCATCTCCGTTTACCGCGGCAAGTCCTCCATTTACGAGTACCTGGCCGCCGGCTCCATCACCGGGTCTCTGTACAAAATGAATCTGGGATTGCGCGGCATGGCAGCGGGCGGCATTATCGGTGGCTTCCTGGGCGGTGTGGCGGGAGTTGCATCCCTGCTGTTGATGAAGGCCTCCGGCACATCGATGGAGGAGGTGCGCTACTGGCAGTACAAGTGGCGGCTCGAACGCGACGACAACATCCAGCAGGCATTCAAAAAGATGACCGAGGGCGACGAACCGGAGCTGTTCAAGGTCCACGACGAAAAGATGCCCGAACAGCAGCCACAGGTGTCCCTGGAGTCGGTCAAGTAGAATTTACGTTGAATGTAAACTTAGTTGAGTTTTTTTATTAATTTAATTTAAATAAATTGCAAATATGTCCTTCTAAAATTTAAACATAGAGACAAGAAATACAGTTAAGGAAGCCCTCATTGGCTGCTGCTATGCGTAACGCCTCCACTGGCAAGGGGGGCACAGAGTAGACACAGAAAGACAGATAGGATGAACACGAAACTCGCTTGAATGCAATAAATTAAATGCTCTGCCAGGAACAGACTGTTTGGTGGTTAAATACAATATAGAATTGACTCGATGGGATCAGACTTAGTCCTCGGCGGTGGGACGCGTGAGGCGCTTGGCGCCGCGATTCGGTGGCCCCTTGGGCTTGGCAAAGGCGGGTCGATGCAGGATCTTCTTGGGGTGCAGCTCCTCCTGCAGATAGGCCTCGGTCAGCTCGCTACCGTTGTCGATTTCCAGCTGAAAATTACAAAATTATAAATAAATTGTCATAAAGCCTTGCCTTGAACTTACCTTCTTGGCCACCTCCACGCCCAGGGCAGCCAGCTGCTCGAGGAAGGGCGCCTTGCAGCTGGAGTACATCATGCGCTCGCGCACCGAGCAGGAGTAGCCGGGCATTGAGTAAATGAACACATACGACTCCAAGTAGTCGCCCTCGTGCGTGTGCCGGAACAGGAACAGATGGTAGCGGGCATGATCCTCGGGCACCTGCTTGGGCAGATCGACCAACTCCACCTTGCCCGCATGGGAGACATGGATGCGCTCCTCCTCGAGATCGATGCGAAACTGCAGGTAGTCGTAGCTGCCGCGCACCAGATCCTGGACGGCGGCCAGCGTGGCCTCGCTCAGCGGGCAATTGATGCCGCCCAGTGTCTGGTGGCGCGTGTTCGTGCTGATCTCGGTGTGAACCTCCGTCTTGCGCAGCTCCTTCAGCTCCTCCTCGCGCATGGTGAGCGGAGCGGGAGCCGCAAAGTCCCGCTTATGCCGCCGGTAGCCCTCCAGCGTCGTCTCGTCCAGCGTGGTGGCGTGCAGCTCCTCGGTAATGTAGGCCGAGCCGAACTCTGTCTTAAGCGTGGCCTTGGTGGAGGCGTAGACCATCTTCTGCCGGATGCTGGCCGTGTCCGGAGTCCAGCTAATGAGCAGCCAGCTGTGTCCCAGCGGTATCTTGGCATCCAGCCGGTACAAGATATAGCAGGGCACGTCGGCCTCCAGCAGAGGAGCTACCAGCTTGTCATAGTCCCGCTCCCAGTCCTTCTTCGCCTCCGCCGTGGCCCCGCAACTCAGCTGCTCTGTGAATGAAAGGGTGCAGCCGGAAACGGCGTTATCAGAGCGGGCGGTACTTAGTATATCATCGTGTGTATATATCACATATTCCGGATTTCCACTTACCATTCTCGATCGAAACTTTTATCACACGATATTTGTCCTTTTTCGCCTTGCCAAACACCTTGGCCAGCTGCTCGTTGGCTGGAATAGAAGAATGAAATGTGCAGAACCTGTTTAAGAAGCTCCTGGCGCGTACAAACCTCTGATTCCCGTTTGGTGAGACATTTTTGGCAAAGAAAATAAATATTTCCCAACAAATTTCTATTACTCACAACCAGTGTGACCGAAGTGCGATGTCTAGGGAACACCCAAATTATGTGCAGTTCCCAATTACTAGCTAAAAAAAAGCTGATGTGCATTTGCATTCATTTAGTTATTTAAGCATTATTAATTATTTAAATATAAAATAAACATAGGTAAACTTATTTTAAAATAATAGTTATGTTCTTGGGCAAGTGAAAATTAATTAATAAATTAATTGAGTCGTAAAAATGGCTGGATCTAGTATAAAACTAGCTAAATTCGCACCGCTACTCAAAAAAAGTGTTGCAAAACGCGCCTCTTTGTTCTTAAAAAAAATACAGCGATTCGATTGGGGAAAATGTAAAGAAAAATTGCATTTAATTGCATTTAACGCGTATTAATTAGCCTGGAAAAGCCTCTGCAGTGCAATTGCTTAGTCAATAAAGTGAGTGCAGGTGAAAATTCGGTCATTTGAAGCGCCCAATTGGTCATTTGGGGCGCTGGCGTCGACGTCGGCAGAGAGGAAGTCACGCCCCAAGTGTTTACGGGCGTGGAAAGTGCGGAAAATGCAAAGAAACTAATTGTAGCTCCCCCCACAGCATCCATGCCCATGTTGACCGAAGCCCCCATGGCCAGCGAGAACATCATGGACGAACTAGCCTCTCTGATACGCACCGAGATCCCCGATGGCCGCCAGAGCCTGCGGGACAGCTACACGAATTTGGAGCGTGTAGCCGACTACTGCGAGGACACCTACTACCGTGCCGAGAACAAGAAGGCGGCACTGGAGGCCACCAAGAACTACACCACCCAATCGCTGGCCAGCGTCGCCTATCAGATCAACACGCTCGCCTACAGCTACATGCAGCTGCTGGAGCTGCAGGCGCAGCAGCTGGGCGAGATGGAGTCCCAGATGAATCACATCGCCCAGACGGTGCACATTCACAAGGAGAAGGTGGCGAGACGGTACGTTGATGGGAAAGGGAATTTACTTTCTGTGGAGAAATATATAATTATTAAAATTTTATTTATATTTTCCAACTTATTAATTTTAAAAAATTTTTATTTTTTAATCCCAAAGTGAAATTGGCGTTCTAACGGCCAACAAGGTTAGCTCGCGCCAGTTCAAGATCGTGGCTCCCATCAATCCGGAGAAGCCCATCAAGTATGTGCGCAAGCCCATTGATTACTCAATTCTGGACGAGATCGGCCATGGCATCAACTCGGCCTCGCATCCTCAGGTGCGACAGAAGCATCGTGGCTCCAGCCATGGTTCTGTGCAATCCCTGGTGCCGTCGTCATCGGTGGTGGGTCCGCCACCCACCACCAAGCCACCGACACCGCCGCAAATGTCGCGTGGTGCTGGGAATACCGGGACTTTGGGCAAATCTGTTAGCAATACCGGGACGCTGGGAAAGAGCTCCCGGGAGTATCGCACTCCGCCGGTGGTCAATCCACCGCAGGTGCCCTCGCACTATGCGCCCAACTATCCCATTGGGCATCCCAAGCGCATGTCGACGGCCTCGTCGGTGACCACCACCACTACTGGAGGTGGAGCAGCGGGCAACGAGCGGGCAGCTGGATACAGTGCCCTGCCAATGCCGCCCAGCCAGCAGATAGCCACACACGTGAACCTGCCGTCGGCGGGCATGATGCAATCGCTGCCACCGCCGCCGCCTACAACGTATGACGATCGGAGCAGCATGCCTCGTAAGTTGGCCTGGGAATTGTATCTTAGATCCTTGAATATATTTTCTGTGTTTTTCAGCTGCTCCTCCCTCGCCGTTGACGGTGTCGCAGCACGAGATGACCGAGCAGAGTCACATTGGCATGCACACTCTGGGTCGCAACATCAACAGGTAAGTCCTTCATTCGTGATCTTCGTTCTCGTTTGTGTACATATAACTCATTTCATATTGTTCTCTGTGCAAAACCCAGGAATCCAAATCGGTAAATTGCATGTTTTTTTTTTCGTTTGATTTCAACCGTTATTAATATTTTGTTTTTACCCAAAAAAGAAATCATTTCAGCTTGAATTTTGCACGTCCCGGCTCTCAGTCGCCGCCTTTGCCGCCTCCGCCGCCGCCAGAGGATGAGCACCAGGACTTTGGCAGACCCAGGACTTCAACGGGACCGCAGCTGGCGCCCATAGTGCCCGAGGATCAGAACTTGCCCGGCTGGGTGCCCAAGAACTTCATAGAGAAGGGTAAGTCAAAGGAAATAAATTAAATTAAATTAAATTTATTAATTTCCTTATTCTATCTACCCAGTGGTGGCCATTTATGACTACTATGCCGACAAGGACGACGAGTTGAGCTTCCAGGAGAGCTCGGTGCTGTATGTGCTCAAGAAGAACGACGATGGCTGGTGGGAGGGCGTCATGGATGGGGTCACCGGCCTATTTCCGGGCAACTATGTGGAGCCCTGTGTCTAAAGCCTCGCCTACTCGCTACTCTATATATATATATATATTCTAAACATGCCAACCATTACAATAATCTGCATTATCTGGACTTGGAGAGGGTCCTTGGAGGTTTGAAACAGGCTCGTTTGACAATGACGATAACAATTTTGAGCATAAGGACAACTTATACAATTACAGCGAAGAGAGCGAACAGAATTCCATTAGCATCAGCCCATGCATTTAGTCTAATATGAACACAGGATTACCAGGCCCAGGACGAAGCATGACCTATTTACACTATTTAGTAGCCAAAAATAACGCTGCTACGAGGGGCGTTACCCTTTATCAACTTAAGGGCAAGTTCTAAAAGTGTTCCACGTAGACGAATTCAGTCCAATTACTTTAAATATTTGCCTAAGCCCACACACCCTCGCCTCTATCCGTATATCCGTAGGTTATATAAATTTCAGTTAGCTTTGAATACTCGAGTATTGTCCAGTTTTACGAACCTTGTTTGCCAGCAGCAAAGGAATCAAATCAAATTTATATACACTCAAACACACACGCTCTACTTTATATGGTAAAAAATAATAGCTAATAAAAATTTCAATTACCAAACCGCATGTCCTTGTTCCTTGTTCCTTGACTTCCCCAGGACCGTGTAATTTGCGTTGCGCGCGCTGACCTTCTCGTGAGCCGGATGCCCATAAAAAGCAAATCCCGGTAATTGGGGCAAGGCTCCGTCGTTCCGCCAAATTTCAAATTCGAAAATCGAAATCTGGAATGCAAATTTCAAGGCACTTTGAGTGACGCCTAGATGGAAGGCTTGAAATATTTACAAATGCCAACACTGAACACCAAAAACCCAGTTTTTACGGCCAAGTCAGTCAAGCCGTCAATCATCATCGACACGCCGCCCACCCAGAGCCTTTTTAAGTAACAAATTTTAGGTTTTGAAGCCTTGTTTTGTCCTAGAAAATATAGCTTTGTTTTTTAGGATTTTTTGCCACCAAAGTAAGTAAAGTTTTTATTTTTTGAAGCATTCTCTTCGCCCACAAATATTATCAAGGAGTTATTACTCAAAAGGAGTTGACGTGGCGGAAATGCCACAGAAAAAGAACTCAGAGTGCCTGGCATGATTTGCATAAAATGTGCTAAATCGTTGGCCCTCGAAAAACCCTCGGTGGAAATACCTTTTATTTGTCCAACAATTATTAAAGTGGACCTCAACAAACAGCTGAGAAACTTGGGCCAGAAATGTATGCAAAATGGCGCATTAGCATTTCAACAATTCCGAAAAAGGCAAAAGAACGCGACCAACAACACAATTGATTGTTGTGCCGTGCCAAGAGGTGGAGTCAGCCCTCCCCCGAAAAGCTCACCTGCCACAACTCCTGCACTCCGTCCACCCCCCAGGACATGCCTATAATTTCGTTATTTTCTGACCACGGCCGAGCCTCGGACCTCTATTCAGTTGAGTTTGTTACGTCGACGCGAATGGTTCTATCGCCAGGAGCCTGCCATTTCGGTTATTTTGCACAAAACTCAAAACGGAAGCAAGTCCACGAGTTTTAAACATTTTTTTGTGAAGTCCTTTGGCGTGTCCGGAAAGTTAGCCCGAGCGGATAAAGTGCAAAACAAAACTATTTGTAAGTGTGAGCCACTGGCGTCGCGTTGCAGAGGTGCTTCTGAAAAGTTCTTTATCAAAATGTTTGTTTTACATAATCTGCCGACTCCGAGCGCCGCATTTAATTGACCCACTTGGAGCCGGATTTACCCCGCAAAGTGTAAAATATTACATTATTTCATGTCAAGATTGGGGCCACAGCTTGCTTTGCCACTTTGTGGCGGGCAATACTGCGGAATAGTTAACCCACTTAGTGGGCACTGAGTTTCCCGAGGAGTCCTGCGGCACGCACAGAGTGCTTGCCCGCGAAGGTTACCCACTTTGACACATGCATCGCATCCTATATAAGTTTCCCCCAAAAAGTGACGTCACATTAAAGCCATTATGGGGAATATGCAACTTGTGGTCACTACTCCACTTGATGGTACTCTAAAAATAAACCCAGTGGCGATGTGGAAGGAAAGGGAAATGGTTGTGGGGTAATTAAGTCGTCTCCAGGTCACTGGGGCCATCAATCAAGCAACGCTGCGTATACGCAATGTCGTCGGCAGGCTGGGTAATTACAGTCCGGCGATTTCTCGGGGTTTACCCTGTTCAGATTTTGTTTGCTCAGCTTTGGGCCTTCGTGGAAATAATAACACAACAAACAGAACGTAATTCCCAAGGTGAATTTGAATAACACTTGAAGTCCAGAAGGGGAATTGTTGGGGTTTCTTAGCTCTTAGAGGTTTTTCTGATAGACTACGAGCTGGATTTTAGGTAATCAACCATGTCATAGGTCCCTTGTACCTCCTGCCAAAATTCTATGCTTCTAAATCCTCAGTCTTTTAGCTCAGAGAACTCTTATGAACCAGCTTGAAACTTGATCTTTGTCTTAAGAAATATTTAAAGCAGAAAAAACCCGGTACTATCACATTCCAAATCAATTTCTACTCCTTTAATGGAAACTTCCTTGCTAAACCGTAAATCTAATAAAGCAAAAACCCATTAAAAAATATGGCGCACTAGAAGTAAGGCTTATTAATATGCTATTTGGGTCACCTAGTTGGCAGGATGTACGTTTTAATCCCATATATAGTAAAGCAATTTGTCAAAGTTTATTCCTCTTTGTTGTCGGTGAGATCCTAATCTCGAAAGTCCTGTGTTTACTTAGGAATCCTCTTTGTTAAGGCACCTCAATCCAATCAAGTCGAGTCGAGTGAGTTAAAAGGCAAATATCCTTTATCATTTGTCTGGGCTGTCTGTCCCTCTGTCCCGGGGCTCGAAAAGCAAACTCATTAGCGATAAAGATTCTGTCACACGCGTTATTACTTAGCCACGAGACTCGCCTCAAACTCCATCATTTATACAGGGTTTTCCCACCGAAAGAAAAAACCTTTCAAAGTTCCAATTCTCCGCCCAAATTGGCCCAGTTCCCACTCCCGATTTCCGCTAATGAGCTCCGGATTGTGGCCCAAACAAAGAGCCACGCCCTCTTAGCTCCCAAATGGGGTTCACTAGCCGGCAAATACATATATAACTATGCAAGTAAAGCAAAACAAAACATGGCCATACCGAAGCATTAAAAACATTAACAGAGCCAAGGGAGACAGGGTAGTAACCCCACTAACCCAAGTCCAAGCCCCCCCCCCNCACACACATACATCAAGTCGGACAGAAGTCCTGCGACTTTCGTGTCGTGTCTGCTGGCAATTTACACAAATTCAATAAACGACAAAAGCCCGGCAATAGAATATGAAACAAGAACTGACAAAAGTGTTGAGCTCTCGGGTCTCCCCGAGTGGCCACCGGGCTGGGTCTATGGGGAGGTGCTGGGTTCACCTGGCTCACCTGGCACTCATTAAAGAACTCAAATCGATTTTGTTACATTATCGAGTTAGTGGCAGCGGAATCTCTTTAAGATTGTCCCATATAAAAGGGAAATAGGGAATACCTAAAGAGAGTTAAGAGGTTTTTGTAAGAAAGAGTCTTGTTTTTTTTACTTATATATTATTATAATAAATTATAAATTGCCATCTTCACTAAGAACAGCGACTTTTGGAGAAAATAAATAAGGCCATTTTTTTTTTTTTAAAGTCTTTCCTGTAATTTTAATCATTACATTTTATTTTACAATAAATAATAATTTTCTGCGTGTACTCGTCACCCAATTTGGACACTCAATATACCAGCCCCTTCGTTTGTTGACACTCGAGGCCTGTAATTTGTGTACATATATTTATTAGAGGGGGGATGCGTCTTGCCTGGGGCTGTTCCATGACATATTCATGGCACCTGAATGGGAGCGTGGTATTAAAGTTAATAATGCAGCCGCCCCCACGAAGGGCAGTCGCACGTTTTATAATTGAGCAGCTTTTAGGTAAATGAAATTATTATATGGGTTTGGGGAAGCGACAGTTGGTTGTGGCTCTGGGTGGGGGTACCTCTTGGTGACATGGGGTTGGGTCAGAGGTCGGCACAGGACATGGCTTTGGGTGTAGCGGGTGGGCAGAGTGAAAGTAGATAAATATATTTCAAGGGGCAATCCCATTTACATGGATTTCGCTTGAAATGCGTTCACAGTTTAGAGTTTTTAAGTGGGTTTAATTACAAAAATAAATAAAAGAAACAAAAATAAATGAATGAAAACTATTATTATTGATTCCTTTTATTTAATTCTGAAAATAAATAACATTTATAGGCTATATTTGTGTCCAAGTTCAAGCTTGGAATTGGTCTTAATTTTCTCATAAATATGAATATTCCCCCCTAATATTGTCCTAGTCGTGGATCAATTTATTGCAAGGTTCATAGACTTTCCAGGGTTTTTCCCGGACTAGCACTAGCCACTTGATGACCATTGACTCCTCTCCCATTGATTTGCATGTCAAGACACATTTCTTTTCGGGGTGTTCCAAGTTCACGGCTTGATTTATAGCTCACGCCAGCTCCTTGAGCTGAGAGCTTAAGCCACAGGTAAACAATGCGCTCCGGAGACCTTAAGTAACCCCCCTATTCCCCATAATCCTACCCAGGTGCCAAGGCCTTGGCGCTTAAATTCACAAGTCCATTAAGCGCTCGCTGGGCGTTCCCGCACTGCTGATGGCATTTTTACGATTGTTGACAACAAATTGACACGATTTGTAATGGTCTTGTCCAGGTCAGGTCATCAGCCAGGTCAGGCCAGGCGGCACGTGGCCAGGACAAGGACGCTTACGCCCGCCTTTTCTTCCACCTAACACACATCCCGGAGGATCGGAGCAACGATGGCGGCCAGCGCTGGAGCCAGCAGTTGGTCGGGCAGCAGCGGCGGCAGCAATTCATCACAGGGACGATCCATAGCCACCGCCCAGCCAGCGCAAGAGGAGCGGTTGGTGGTGAGTACACTTAACGCTAGATATGTAATTAAAAAACTTAAAATAAAACATGACTTCACCTTTCCATCTTATCCCCCAGGTGGCCGTCCGTGTTCGTCCAAGCATGGAAGCCGCTGAGCGTTGCATCGAGGTGGTTTCCGGGGGATCGCTGCTCTACGATGATGGCGGCAAGAGTCGTCCGCGACAGTATTCCTACGATCATGTCTTTCGGGAGAACGACACCCAAGAGCAGGTGTACAAGACAACCACAGCACCGCTGGTCAGGGATGTTCTCAATGGCCTCAATGCCGCCGTGTTTGCGTATGGAGCCACGGGCTCGGGTAAGACGCACACCATGCTGGGGCCAGTGCCGCGCAAGAAGCCCCAAACCGCACCGGATCGGCCACCAGCTACCGCTAGCTGCGAGGCCACGGATGTAAGCAGCCTGGACATTGGCCTGATGGTGCGCGCCATCGAAGATATCTTCAGTCACATCGAGTCGGCGGAGGCGGACACCTGTCGTGTGTCCATTTCCTACCTTGAGATATACAACGAGCTGATCCGGGACCTCCTAAACCCTGGCGGACCCCTGGAGCTGAGAGAGGATCATCGGGGCCAGCGCATCACGGTGGCGGGCCTTTCAGAGATCACCACAGCCAGTCGAAAGGAGGTGGTGAGTCTGCTGATGAAGGGGAACAAGGCGCGCACCATGGAGCCCACGGCCGCCAATCAGACCTCCTCCCGGAGCCACGCCCTGCTGAGCATTACTGTCCAAGCGCGGACTCCCCTGGGCACCAAGCAGGGGCGCTTGTTCCTCACAGATTTGGCCGGTTCCGAGCGGGCCAAGAAGACGAAGAATCGTGGGAAACGACTGCAGGAGGGCGCCCACATAAATCGCAGTTTGTTGGCTCTGGGAAACTGCATCAACGCCTTGTCCGGCGGAGCGAGATATGTGAACTACCGGGACTCGAAGCTGACGCGGCTGCTCAAGGAGGCGCTCAGTGGTCGCTGCAAGACCGTGATGATCGCTCACGTGGCGCCGGAGAGCAAGCACCGGGACGAGACTAAGAACACTTTGGTGTATGCGGATCGGGCCAACAGCATCACCACTAAGCTGCAGAACTCCGTGTACATTGATGAGTTCAAGGATTTCCCCACCAAACACTACCAGAGTCTGGTCTCCGAGCTGCGGGACGAGGTGTCGCGTCTGCGCACCAAGATGCTTACGGAACGTCCTCGAAGTGGAGCAGCTGCAGCAGCAGCAGCAGCGGCGGCCGCAGCGGCATCGGCATCCGGAGCCGACTCTGCCACGGCGGGATCAGGCGGCGCTATCCCCGAGCAGGATGAGCAGCGCAAGACAGAGCTGCGCTATTTGCGGGAGCAGATCGTGCTCACCTTCAAGCAGCAGATGAAGCTGCGACGCAAGCTCCTGGAGGCCGAAAGCCATTTGTTGGGCTTGGAGCTCGATGCTGAGCGGCAGCACATGATCATCTCGCACTGGCAGGGACGCATCGGAAAGCTCTACGACGCCATGGGCGAAGATGGTGGCTATTACTACCCTCCCGTCCTGGAATTGAAATCTATTAAAATGTATTCACCTGCAGATATTGAATCCGAGGGCTCCGTGGCCTTGAAGAACGCCTGGGGCGAGCTGGCGGCCATTGAGAAGGAGAACCGGCGCTACAAGGAAATCCGTGAGCGGACCGAGCACGAGCTGGAGCAGTGTCGCCAAAAGGGAGTCAAGCTGGAGGATGTGAGTTTACTTCGATTTAAATCTTGTATGGTTTAAACTCTCTTCTCTTTCCAGGAGCTGCCGGAGAGGATTAGCAGCGATGAGGAACGCGAGCTGCTGGCCCTACTCTGCCGCGTGCATGAACTGGAGGCGGACAAGGTGTCCCTGCAGGCGGAGCGACTGGCCCGCCAGGCGGAACTGCGTCGGCGCGACCTCCAGCTGCTACGAGCCGAGCGCCAGCGCCGTCTCTGCGAGGATATCATAAGCTCCCAGCGACGACTGATAGAGGAGGGTAACGTGGATCTGCCCGATGAGCTGCGCGAGCTCTACGGGCTGTATCAGCAGGAGATCCACGCGGGCGTGGTCACGCCGAGCACCAGCAACTATGAGAAGAAGCTGCCGCCCATTTACACGGCGGGGTAATTGCTTGATCTTCCTTCCAAAAAAATATCCTAAATCTGTCTGGTTTTAGCTCTGATTCGCCCGGCTCCAGTTCCAGCTCGGAGTGGTCTCCGGCCTCGCCCCTGCCGCCCATTGACAGCCAGGTGGATCCCGTCGATCGTGTCATGGGTCCGCCCGTCAATCCGCGTTTGCCTCGGCTGGCCACCGCCGCTTCGAATACATCCGTTCAGGGCGGCACAGGCGGGTCAAGGCGTCCGTCACTGCGCGTGGGCAGGAGCAACCATCCGCATCCACATCCCCATCCGTAGGAACACGGTATCTAGCGCCGGGAATGTGCTCAGGAATAGATGTATTTAAAGATTAGGACTACAGGAAGATTGAATTGAATGTCTGCTCAAAAACACTTGTATTATAACCTAACATTTTCGCTTTAATTATTATTAATTATAAATATTTCTTTATCAAATAAATACACCGAATCGAACGCTTTGATTTTTCGGAATTACATAATTTGAAAATGAATATTTAATTTTAGCTCCAGTTTGGGAATAAAATAATTTAAAATGAATAATTAATAATTGTTATTTTTGTTTTAAAAATAAAAAATAACAAATATTAATAATTATTCATTTCAAATGCGATAGCATCTTGTCCGATTGTCTGAGAAATAATATATCGATAGGTGAAATCGACATTGTAGTGCCATCGTCTATCGCCTGTTTAACTTCCATCTCTAACTCACAACCTAAAAAAAAACGTTTGTGTTCCTTAATTTTGTTAATCAATTTTCAATGGCTACTTCAGCGGCGGTGAAGGACGAGGTGGGCTCCAGCCCGGACGTGGTTATCTTGCCGGATCGCGAGGATGATGTAAGTTGCAATTGAAAATGTGTACCAAAAGTCCCCAGGCACACACGCACACACTTGTATGTGTGCCTTGTGCCTTGCCCATGACGCACTGAACGGTGTTATTCCGGGTATGTACCACCCCCTTTTTACCACCCACTTGCCGCCCTGCAGGATATCTGCGAACTGGAGCACTTGCGTAAGCTCTTCATCGGCGGCCTGGCGCCCTACACCACCGAGGAGGGCCTCAAAGTGTTCTACGGACAGTGGGGCAAAGTGGTAGACGTGGTGGTGATGCGCGATGCGGCCACCAAGCGTTCGCGCGGCTTCGGCTTCATCACATATACAAAGTCCATCTGTGTGGACAAGGCCCAGGAGAATCGCCCGCATGTCATCGATGGCAAGTGAGTACAAGCGAGAATATTTGCATCAAAGGTTTGGAATCATATTATACTTCTGCAGAACTGTAGAGGCCAAGCGCGCTTTGCCCCGCCCAGAACGCGAGTCGCGGGAGACAAATATATCCGTAAAGAAGCTGTTTGTGGGCGGTCTGAAGGACAACCATGACGAGGATTGCCTGCGGGAGTATTTCGTTCAGTTCGGCCGTGTGGTCTCCGTCAAGCTGCTGACCGACAAAACCACCGGCAAGCGGCGTGGCTTCGCCTTCATCGAGTTTGACGACTACGATGCCGTGGACAAGGCCATACGTAAGTAAACAAAACCAAGTTCACTTTCACGAGGAATGCACGAAAGAGATAGTGATTTCATTATCAGTTGTTCTCCGTTTATTGCAAAATCTCCATAAATGGATTACCCTAATCTTGTGTACTTTCCTTGCAGTCCAGAAACAACATTCCATTAAGTACGTGCACGTGGACGTGAAGAAGTCCATTTACAATCTGGAGAAGAAGGACAAGCAACAGCAGGGAGCCTTGACCAACGGCAACAAGCCGCCGCCGCCCAATCAACAGCAACAGCAACATCAGCAGCAGCATCAACAGGCACCGCCGCCACAGCCACAGCATAATGGCAATATGCCAGTGCCACCTGGCTATCGTCCACCCGGGCCCCCGCCGCAGGCCATGCCCCCCTACCAGCAACAGCAGCCACCACCCCCGCCCATGAACGCCCCGCCGCCCAACTACAATTACTGGGGTCCGCCTCCACCGCCCATGCAGTCCTATTACCAGCAACCGCCCCCACCCCAGATGACCGCATGGGGACCCTATCCGCCGGCCCAAAATGGCTGGAACGCTCCACCGCCGCCGCCACCAGGTGCCCAGCAGTGGCATCCCAGCCAATGGGGCTGTCCGCCGCCGGTGCAACAAGTGCCACCGGCCGGTGTGGTGCCGCCACCAATGGATCATCGTCATGGCGGTCCTCCGCCTCCGGCTCCTGGAAACTGGAATATGCCGCCTAATGCACCGACTCCGGGTCAGGGAGCTCCACCACCGCAGGGTCCGCCGCCCCACCAGCAGCCACCACCGCAGCAACAGCAGCCTCCACCGCCGAACTTTGGCAGCGGCTATCAGCAGACCTACGGAGGTGGCCCGACCAAGCACAACAACATGCACGCAAACCGCATGAATCCGTACGCAGTGGCGCCTCCCAATCCCTACCGTATGTTGAGGGCTCTCTGCGATAAATCTGTCAGTAAATCTCTTATTTACTCCACAGAACATCCTCAGCAGCAGCAGCCGGCACCTGCCTATCCGCCGTATAATGCCACCGCACCGCCGCCCAATGGAAACGTGCCATCACCAAGTAGTACCAAGGCCGTGGGCGTGTCCAACGGTTCGGTGGCCACCGGAGGGAGTGCCAACAGCAAGTACCGCCGCTAGAAAGGGTGAGTGAATGATGAAGGTGCAACATGTGCAAACCCCAACCGTCCCCGCCATTAGTCGTTTATAAATGTGGCCTAATCATAAGAAACAGGGATGTATATCGAGGAAAAGTACGATACATATGTATATTGCTTGATAACATATTTTTTGTTTAACGATTATTTAAAAAAAAAAATTACATGAATGGTAAATTTGAATTACCTTTTATTTCCAACAAAAACAACTTAAACTATATTAATTTGGAACAGTTTTACAAAAAAAAATGAAGAAACAGATTAACGATTTATCGAGCATATTTAGCAAATTAAAAATATTTATTTATGTATGTATCAGACTTTTCCCAAATACCCATACACTAACATCCCTTATAAGAAATACCCGAATACGTCTTGCCACTATTCAGACACGCCCACAAGCTGGGAAAAATTGATTCTACACTCATCAATATATTTCAATATATCTGAAAATTAATTAAATGAAAGAACAAACATTTTATTTATATTAAATTAAATTTAAATACCGATAAAATAATTATTTCAAAACCAATTTTTTCCCAGCTTGCCCACAGATGAGGCAGTACGTCTGAAGACTCGTTAATTTATTTACTAATGTGTAATGTTCTCTTTGATTTAGATGCTCTCAAAAAGATCATGATCAAGATACTGTTAAATAGGCTCTTTGATAAGCTAGGCCAGACTCGCTTAGTTACTAACAGGACACTTGACGAATTGTCTCTCTCTATCTATCTCCTATCTCTCTATCATAAGACAACTTAACTACGGTTTTTACTGTACACTTAAGCTATGCCATTGATAAATCCTACGATCGATCTAAGCTAAGCCACAAGCACATATTTTCTACACCGAACGTATAGGAAGGAGCCTTGCCATCCTCTTGTCCAGATTATTTTACTTTGTATGTAAACCCTGCGGATATAACACAAAGCTCTCTATCGGTATCTATCTCTCTGTCTGCAAGTCGAATTGAGGAAAAGGCAATTGAAGCAATAAATCAATTAAAAAGTAGAATGAAAATTACAAAGATTAAGCCTGAGCTTATTGGCCAAAAACAAAACCAGAAATTATAGCTTAGTCATAGATATACAGTATATTATCTAAACCATTTTCAACAAGAGATACGTCCACAAAAAGAAAAAAAAAGAAAGATAAATAAGAAATGAAAATCAGATCTTAAATCAAATCCAACACTGAGCTGGCGGGCGTCACACGTATGCGTGGCCTTACCTATCAATGTACACAAGAGTTGATATCAAAAACTATTGTCAATTTTCATAGGAAACGACGAATATTTAATCTATAAACTCGACGACTCTGTAACGGTTTCCAAAGCAGCAGACACTGAAAAAAATGTTTATGTTGAACCTTTTGATTTTCCACAAACAAATGAAATAATATTAAGCTTGCTGATATGTATTCACACACACACACACACACACCTCTAAGTTAAGTCTAAATCTACTCTCTTTACCTAGATGTACGACTCGTTCTCTCTCTTAAGCTTACGTTCCGTAGCGCACGCCAAAGGCTTTGAATTGAAATTATAAATTGAATGAATTAATTTATGTATAATATTGATAATACGATAAAACAGGGGTGATAAGGAGAGGATCAGTCCACCAATGGCTCCATCGAGAGCTCCTCTATACAACACACTAACCACACACTCTATATATGCTAATCGAACTATATATAAATATATATGAAAATCCGTATTTATTTTAAATAAATAAATAAAAAATGCAACACTATGTATTTGTTTGAGGCGTCGAATTGTAAGTCTCTCTCTATCTCTGCGGGCAGTCTAAGTAGCGATAAAACTAAACTATTTACCTCAAGATCAAGTTAACTTTATGGTACTTCCTAGGAACAAACGCAAGTCATACACTTTCAACTTAATTTTAAACATAACTCTACTATACTCGTAAGGAAACCAGCTTTCGTTGAGCCAAGCTTTATTAAGGTAAGTTAGTGATGAGGGAGGGATGCCTCCCCTAGGATATACACATACACTAAATAGTTTCGATAAGTGCGCTTAAGTACCTGCTTTTTATGTAGCATGCCCTACAACACCTGTTTTTTATGCAGTCAATATTTCAATATTAATATTTCTTTTCCAAATGAAAACCCCCCAAAAAAAACCTGAGACCTCCGCTGGAGAGACGATACCCACTGTTGGCCAAGCTCCAAGGGTAAGTAATGGACCTAACTGTATTACTTTTATATTTTTAAAAAATAAAAGAAAAAACTATCTAAATCGAGACATTCTGTATTTTCATTTTCGAGCGAACATGTTGGAACGGCGACATGTTGGAGGCAGATTGGGGGATCGCTCCAGTTTAGCGATCCGTAATCATTCGGTAGCTTTTCCAGAGGCAACTAGTCGGTCGCCATTCGCCAACGCGCTTAGACATTTGACAAGGAAATCAATTTTATAAAAATCTAAAAAAAAAAACAGTGAGTATATAATACAAGTGAAACAAAGGATTAAGTGTTAAACTGGGTCTTTTGATAAGTGAACGTGAGTTTCGTAAGCAAGTGTTTCCTCTCCAATTACTGCAGGCTCAGCAATGTTCTCAAGTTCATTGGTCTTCGATATTGAATCGATTTGGGAATTAATTGAACTAAATGTTTGCCTAAAATGGTCAATCAATTTGCAAAAACTCTTCAGTTATAGTTAATTCCAGTGAGTCCCAAACAAAATCAGTGCCTTTTTTTGCAAGGTCAACTATGTCTGGAAATAGTGTCATCATCATCGCGCTTTTTGCTGTTCCGTAAATTCCACTAAATTGTTTTTATGGGGATGGGGGACCCACACTCCCTGCCATTCATTGCTCCCTCCTCCTCCAACATAAACATTGCATCTTGGACGCTGCATCACGTCATTGTTTTCTAGATTTGTCGGTATAATTAAACTGCAGCGCACAGTATATATGTATACAATCCGCTGCGGAATGCACTGGCAGCAGCATCCAACTCGGATATTCCTGGAACCCACAAGATACATTTGCGGGGCATTTTTTATTCACAAATGCGGTGGCGATTAAGCAAATCTTGGTGCCCCAAAACGGAAGCGAGCGATCCTGATAAGCAGCCTGGGGCCAAGTCAGGCCTGACGATAAGCCAAATGTGTCGTCGTTGAGCAATTAAGTGTACTATATTAGTATATATATACATTATGTACATATATGTATAACTACAGACATAGAACTAGGGCGACGTCTTGAACTGATTATGTTTGAAAGTAGATGAACAATATGGCTCCGTTTTGAGTCTGTTTTTGAAACATAAAGGTCAGCTTTAATCGGTGACCGAGGAGCTGCTACCTAAAAATATACACTCTGACTTGGGTACATACAAAATTTTGCCACTGCTGCTGATGATGATGATGATTCCATGAACAAATCCCGGCGAGAAGCTTTTGAACTGGGCAACACATGTGTTCAACATGCCTGACAGAAAATCTGGAACTTTTCTCTGCGGTTGCAGGAATAAGAAAATTGTTTGCAACATGCTCAGGAAATGAAAATCAAACATGTAAATTGTCGAGAAATATGTATTCTTTTTATCTTTTCAGATACCTGGCTGTTTAAATTATTTTTTGTTATATTTAATATTCCAGAAATTTATCCTTTTTAATTTAAATTTATATATTATGAATTTCAGTAACATGTTAGCAACATGCTAAAGAAAAGAAAATCAAACATTCAATATAAAAAAACTTATTCCTTTTATCTCCTTCAGATACCTGGGCTGTTTAGATTCATTTTTATATATTTAATATTCCATGAATTTATCCCTTTTGTTCAGTGATATATATTATATTTCAGTAACCCAGAAATAGTCAGAAAACAATGAGTTCCCTTTGTCTTCACTCCCCTTGGATTGGCACAGATCCATAAATTAATTTCCTCATAAAAGGAACGCTTCTTCGCTTTATATACATACATACATAAATTCGCGGTGACCTTTTGAACTCTGTAACGGCAAGATTTTCTTCCGGCTTCTTCAATTGTGTGTACAATGGGATAAAGGCGCCGTTTCCCTTATAAACGCCTAACATGATGTAAAAACCACCCCGTAAGGGTGAGACTTACACGACCGTTACGTTTCCTTGGCAGAGTACAGTAACGTTGAGAAATACTTATTACGTCGCCTTCGCCTCCTTGAAGCGGAAGTTGGGCAAGGCCAAAGCTAATCTCAGGGCGGCTTGGATTTCCCCATTTCACCATGATTTCTGCGTGACCTTTATACAGATTTAGGTCGCTGGCTTATAAATTACTGATAGGAGAGCTTTGAGATTTTCAAAATCAAATCTTTATAAATTCAATGTTGGTAATGATTACTTAATAATAACTTTTTACATATTTACTTCATAAATCCCAAGCTTATGGTTTGAATTTATTGGCTACATTATTACATTTAAAATT
>JAEIIL010023633.1:0-12336 GCA_018905715.1 Drosophila lini | reverse complement strand
TTTTTTAATATTTTTTTTTTGCACTTAAAGCGTACGAACGTACGTTCGCGACCCGTGGACATGCCCATATGCTATGTATAAATTTACAACATTTATAGAATTCCTTTTATTTTTTCTATTAATTTGACCAAAATGGATCGATTCTAAACGAGTCAATTGCAAATTGCAAGTGTATACAAACTTCGGCGTGCCGAAATTAGCTTCCTTTCTTGTTTTATGATGTTGTTCATTATAATAATGTAAAACCGAGTTACCGTCGGAAAAATTAGCCCCTGTTCTGCTTTTAAAGTGTGAGACGGGTATAATGAATAAGGAATTGTCAAATTAAGCGCCAAACCTCGACGGGACTACCTTATATAATTGTATCATGATTTTGTGTTTGTATTTTGGCTCCAACTGTCACATGTCCGCAGTAAGGTATTAAAAAATCCCGCACATTTCTCTTTGCTTCGCGTTAGTGCTTTAGCTATGTCATTGGGCAACGCAGGGCGAATTGCTGCTTGTTGGTTCGTATTAAAAAACAGTAAAGCCGGCGAACCTGTGAAAATAAATTGACCTCCTTGAACAGGACTGTTCTGACTGTTGGTGGCGTCTACGCTTTTGTGCTGTCGAAGCGATCCGTTGAGAGTCGGCGATACGAAAGCCTGAAAGTACGCGAGCGCATGCGAAAGGCGAACCACGGCGATTACGACTCATCTGCAGCGGACAGGCGGTTTGACTATTAGGAGAAGCAGCACATTGTCGGAGTCCCCCACATAGTATCCATCCCCAACAACACTATGGCTATGCCCCAGATCAGTAACGCCGACCAGGCCAAACTGCAGCTGATGCAGGAGATGGAGATCGAGATGATGTCCGATTTATATAACCGCATGACGAACGCTTGCCACAAGAAGTGTATACCTCCCCGCTACTTCGAAGCGGAGTTAGGTAAGAGATTAATAAATTAGCTTAATGGGGATGTACATGTAAACCAAAATTTTATGATTATTGTTTAGCATTTCTTTTCCGAGATAAAGTCTGAAGGTCCAGTTCCCTTATGGGTCGACGCACTCTGCTCCCACATACTGTGTTTTACCCACTTTTAGAATCATATGCGGCGTGATTCCACTGATTTGCAGCGGAATTAGGCTTCTTTTTCTTTAATTCCCGTAGAGAATTAGGCTTCTTTTTCTGTAATTTCCGTAGAGAAATTGTGTCTTTATTGAGCGTTGTTTTGCGCGTAGAGCCTGTTGTTTTCAAGTTCTTTACGTCATTATGTTTTTTGAAGTTGTTAATCTGATAATGCACAGTTTGACTCAACACATTGAACTCATGTGCCATTTTTATTACTTTAATTCCTTCGTTGAACTCTACTACTATTAAAGACTTAATAAACAAACTCATTACGCTATTTCTACAAAAAAAAATTACACAAAATTTAACAAATCTTAATTTTTATTTTTAATTAAATATTTAAATTATTAAATTGAAGCGTTTATTGATTTTACGCGCTTAACTGCCTCAGAATATTTCCTCAATAGGTTTGACAAAATACTTATGCCACTTTAAAATTCAATGCAAACAGCATAAAATTTGGCATGCATAGAGCTAAACATAGTTTCTTTAATTTGCGCATAATTTTATCAGCGTTAATTGGAGATTTTGAGCAGGGCTATGCTCACTAGTCATACCAAGGTTTATCTTAATCAATTCCAGATATTCTTCAATTGAATGTAATATTTAGATACCTAAATAAATTATGTGACATTTTTTTAAATTTTAATTTTTGTATGAAATATGCTTCGACACACTTTTAGAAAAACTTTAAAGATCTTTTGAGATCATGGACTTAAAATAGAAACTATTGCAAAAAAAAACACTTCAATTGTATATTTATTTTCTTCCTGCTTCTTTTTACTATTTTTACTGCTTAATTTCACGAATAATAATAAAATTGAATATGAAAAGTACTTTCTTGAAAGTTATAAAATAAATTCAAGCATGTTTTGTGGAAAGGCCTGTCACCAGGATACCTCAGATGCAGTCGAAATATGTTTTGCTTCTTTTACAGTTACATTTAGTGCCAAAATTACCTTACACTGTTTGATGTTTAAAGATTTATTAAAGGAAAAAGTCGTAAAAATTTATCGGTTGGTAAAAGAGGTAAAAATCATGTAGGTAAAATAAGTTCACGACTGGTTTAAATTAAATAATGAAAAAGGGGTAGGTATATCTTGTAAATATATTCTCGATCTAAAGCTTTATTCATTTCTAAATCGGGGTTTTTTAATTTGGGAGACTATAAGAGTCTGCTTATTTAAGAACCATTTTATGCCGATTTACTGTACCCTTAACATTTGTGTTGATATTCAATCGCTAACCGTTTTCCCGATTTCCAGGCAAGGGTGAGATGGTCTGCATCGATCGATGCGTCGCCAAGTACCTGGACATTCACGAGAAGATCGGCAAAAAACTCACGGCTATGTCCATGCAAGATGAGGAGCTAATGAAGAAGATGTCCAGTTAACCAGGCACCCAATAGTCAGCCAACAGTGCATTTTCAAACGCTTTGATTGTTAGAGACACATGTACAAATCATCCAGTTGTAGAGAATAAACCACGGACGCATGCGTGCCACATAACGATTTTTGACTTTAAATCCAAATGCTGTCATCGCTGAGACTATTTCTCCGGCGGGTATAGTTGATCAGAAGCGGTAGTGGTATCAATAAAAGATATAATTTGGCTAGTAGGCAAAAATTCCGATCCTTCAAAAATTCCGTATCTTCCAAACTACCCAGTCTACGACTTCGAAAATAAATATTAAGCTTTATTTTTAAGTGATTTTTGGAAGTTGGAGATCGAATGTGTATGTTATGTAGATCCGGATATTGACAACGCCATGCGTGTTTCTTCGACTCTGTGACCCATGAAGCAGGCACAGGACAACAGCAAAGCACACTTTATTTAAATTATGTTATTTTGAAATATACTGATATGTATTTAATGAAGTCTCAATCTGTATTCACTATATGCATGCGCACAGGTTGCTGATTTGTTTTTGATTTTAAGCCAAATCTGGATTAAACTGCATTTCGAGTTATGTTTACACGTATCAGTTGACATTCTCATTTGAATCGAAATGCTTCGTTGTTTGGAACTAAAATGTGATCACTGAAACACTAACAAGAAACCTAAAAGATCCATCCATTTCAGATAAACACATTTAAGACAAATCAAAACCAAATATTTATCAACGGAACTAGGAGTACAAAAAGTTGACTCTTATGAAAATGGCATCCGTCAACAGTTCTACAATTTCTTCCGGCCTGTATTCCTTAACCCAAGGGTGAAACGTTAGTTTGATTTAACCTACAAACTAATTAATAACAATTAATGCGGTTTTAAAAGAGGCAATTCTATTCAAGAAAGTACTATACGTAGGCCACCTTGCCACCAGTATTCGCCGAGGATTCCTCTAATTGTTTACATCTTCCTAGGGCAAACATAAACATTCCAGTTACTGACAGAACATAAATTCTGGATTTCAGCATAAAAGATACAAAAGAAAATCCCACATCAAAAACCTACCCGTCTGTTTGGACCCTTTAATTTAGTAAAACACCTCTCCTTGCGGTAATAAAACTGCTACACAAGTCCATTGCATACATATAGTAAACTCCATTCTTATGTCGAAAGCCCCCTGGCCCAATAGAAGTCACTGGGATTACTAGATTTATTTAAATTTGCCACTATGGGTAGTCTCAAGTGACAGAAAAAAGCGCACGGCAACTACTACTGTGCAGCTCAGTATCTAATTAAAGACTCCAGCGGACCGCATAAGAAACTATTTATAATTGACTCTTGTTTTTGTTATTGTTACCACTAATTGTTTAAAAATTTATGGTACTTTCTTAGTTGAAGGTGTCAATGTCATATTTATGTTGTTATAGCTCGGCTTTCCATAAACGAATCGCGTTTTTTCATAGATTTTACTTTAATTTGTGGTTTATCAATGTGTAAATTCCAGTTCGCAAGCAACCAAATCAGACACCCTCCAAGACGAAGTTTGTTTTTTAAACTAGATGTTGTTTTATTCTCTTTTAAAAAACTGCTGCTACGCATCTGAACGTATGTAATAGTGTCCATCTTGTTTGTTGTCCTTAAACCTCGTAGCCGTAGGATTTGATGATCTTATTGAAGGGCTCGGCAGCCTTGGCGATGTTCTCACGCGCCTTGACAGTCAGCTTCTTCAGCTCGCGGTTGTGCTTAAGGGTGACGCGCAGCTTGGCCTTGCGCTTGCGCTCCAAGCTCTTAATCACATCCTGGTAGTGCCATCCCACTTCGTGCGACAGGCGGCCGACCTGGCAGTACTTGCGGTCGGAGCGCAGAGTCAGCACACGCATAGCAATGGGCACAACGACGCGACGGCGCTTGTCGTAGGGCGACGGGATGCCATCAAAGACACGCAGACGAGCGAGAGCAGCCTGGCCACGCTTGGTCTTGTGTGGGATCATGCCTGGAAAACAGAAGAGACAGCACGTAAATAAAGGCACATAAGTTCTCATCAATTAAAGGTGGTAAGGTGATTCAGTTGCGAGTTGGTTACACGGTTTCTCATTCAAATAATGTAGGTAAGATTGAAATAATCATCACGATGTATAGGGGAAGCTGGCTATACCAAAATCCAGATGCTTACCTGAAAGAAAGAAAAGCAGATATTAATAGGGTCTTAGGTTAGTAAATTACAAAATATAATCCTCTAAGGGCATCAGTCTAGAGTTGGTTACACGGTTTGTCTTTCAAATAATGTAGGTAAGATAAGATAATCATCATTGCTGTAGTGCGTTTCGCCCAGAATATTATGCTTACCTAAAAGAAAGGAATACGAAATAAGTAAGCATAGGACATAATGGAAATTTGAAGGAAAGAAAAGGACAAGTTATAATTGAAACTACATACCTCGGACAGCCTTGTAGAAGATCCTGGATGGGGCACGGAAGTGGAAGGGACCACGAGCCGGGTTGACGTTGCACCGCTTGCGTAGATACGCCAGGAACTTAATCTTGTTCCTGTAAAAGTGTCCGGAGAGGTTCAGCTCCTCGCAGCGCACCACCGCGACCTTGCCGCCCTGCAATAGGTACTTGGCCACAACAGAGGCCAGGCGACCCAGCAAGTGGCCGCGACCATCAATAACAACGGTCTGGAAACAGAAAAAATAGAAATCACAGTGAATACAAAAAATAACAATCTTGATGCGACTTGTGTGAGGTTATGTTTGGCGGTAGGCGCATAAACAAATGTGTTGAGCACTTTTTCTCACAAGCACGTTGTATCTTTGGGATCAATGCATAAATTCCACAGTTCTTCGGTTCTTTAATTTTTACCCACTCCATATTTTCACAAATGCTTCTTGCATTGTTGCCGTTTTTCGGCACGTGTAACTGAAACACCTATTGAACACTCCAAACACGACTTTCCCTCGCTTTCTTCGCACATTTTTATGCACGCACTGCTGGGGTATGTCGTACAGCACACTATCTACACATTTGCCAGCAGCTTGGACCGCTGTTTTTCCATTTTACGACACTTACCCTGTTCGTTAAACCAGTCATGTTTAAGAACCGCACGAAAAGAAGGCGGAAGTTGCGATGACAGCAGACAGTTGACAAAGCAGGGTTGCTCTGAGCCGGAACCAGTTCAGAGCTGGGTGGCCATGCTTGCCAGACCGGAATGAATGGTTGGCAACGCGAACCCGAAAGAGTTTTATAACGCTTTCTTACAGGTTTTAAGAGCTCTTCCCATGAATTCGTAATCAAAACAGGTGTTTTCCACCACGAAAAATGACTACACCCTCAGAAAAATTACGATAAGCGGCGATTTTCTATAAGCGGTCTGGCAACACCAATGCAATTTGTGACTTACCAGACCGCGCGTTTATGAGGGTTAAGAGTTTTAGTGTGCCCAGAAGCCGCGAAAGCGGGCACTATGGGTTTTGAGATTTTTTAGGGGAAAGTCAAACTTTAATCTGGCAACATAGAATCATACACTAAAAAATAAGGTGATTCGAATGCCAATTAAAAGGCGCTTTTCATGACTACTGCGAACTTCGGGCGAGTGCTATACGCGTGTTTCGATCACGAAAATGTGCTGACAAGAGAAAAGTGCTGAGAGAAGTTCGACAAAACAAGTTCTGAAAAGTGTGTGGGTACTCTCCCGAGAATTAATCCAATTGGTAAACAAATTACCGCTGCTCGCTGTTCCTTCAAACGTGAATAAAAGGCAAGTTTTTGCATGCGGCCCATTAAAATAATTGGTTTCATCCAAAGGATACGTTTAAAACCCTTGAGTTCCTGCTTATGAGGCTGTAGTTTTCCGCTTTTCTTTTTCGCTAATTTCGAAATTGGGTCAATGTGTGTGCGAGGCCTGTTTATATGTGTTAGTGCATATAGTATATATTTTCGGCTGCTGCCGAACCAGTTTGTTGACCTTGTTTTTCGGCTCTCCAAGTGCAAATGGGGCATGAATTTTTGACAATGTGTGGTGTGTACCGCTTTTCTTTTTATGGGGATCAAACGAACGTGAGTTACAATTAGTGGACATGCAATACATGCTTCCAGCGAGCGCTCGTATTTATCACCACCTAGCAACGCAATACATACACTCCTCTCCTTCTTGGGGACGTTTCCGCTTTTCACAATAACAAAAACAGAGGTTCGTCTGTCAACTACGTGACTGTGCGGGTGTGTTCGTGTGTATGTATTTTATTTATTTATTAACTGTTATTTATTCCTCTCTGTAAACAACAATCAGCTGATTTCTTGCATTAGAACGTTTAGTGTTGGGAAACGAATCGCCTTGGAACGAAGATCACACGCACATTTTCGGTAAAATAATGGAAATTAAATTATTTTCACGTTTTTAAGCTACGTTTTTGCAAGGAGTTTGTCATTATTTATTGCAAATGGAATATAAATAAGCATAAAGTCGAACTACCAATGCACTAAATTGTACACTTTTTTCGAAAATCTTGGAAAAATAAGAATAACAGCATAGTTTGACTAGTGCCATACTACATACAATATTTAACAAATAATTGTGTAAAGTGAAAATTTTCCGCAAAAAAAAAATATATATATTATAACCCAAAAAGTGATATTTTAAAGTCAAATCCTTGAAATTAAAAGTAAGTAAAACAGAAACTTGTAATTTCCCTTAATGTGCATCACTGATTTCCCTCCTTGCAGATGCCCGACGACTTCTATGAGCTTTTGAATGTGAGTTCCACCGCCAGCTTTGAGGAGATCAAGTGCAGCTACAAACAATTGATTCTACAATGTCATCCCGACAAATTACGACAGCTCCATGACCCAAATCCGGGATCGATATCGGAGCCCCAGAACAGCACTGACTTTAATGCGATAAACGCTGCGTGGAACACTCTGAAAGATCCCATCAAGCGTAAGCACTACGATGCCGAATTGCTGCAGTCCAAATTTCAAGCGCACAGCAATATATACGCCAGCATTACGCTCCCCGAAATGCAGCGGATACAAGTGGAAATCGATGAAGATGGCGATAATGATGAGGGGGCTCCTCCCTCCCAAGAAGCACTGGCAAACAAAGGGCCTGCGGCGACAATGTGGAGCTACGCATACGATTGCCGCTGCGGCGGTCAGTATCTGTTCGACGGTGGACCCGGAGACGATGAATCATCATCCGAAGTGATTGTGGAGTGCAGCGAGTGTTCCTTAGTGATTCTTGTGAAACAGCCCACAAAGTAATGTTGAAATAAAGAGAACGGGGCAATAATAATGGAAATGCTGCCCAGAACAATACTTGTGATTTAAACAATTTGATTTAAATGAACTTGAATACTCTGTTTATTGGTTTCTTGAACCCCGACTGCGTGCCGGACCATCTCTTCTTATGCAAAGCATGTTGTCGTCATCGTCGTTGTTGTTGCCGTCGTCGCCGTCGTCGTGCATTCAACGATATCCAATCCAGGGACCATGCCCAGCCCCTTCTTTGTCGCTCGCTGTGCCCAAAAAGTGATGTAACCAGACGGTACATCATTCCATTTCGGGCTTTTGAATTCACTTTGCATACACTTCATTTCCGCTGTGCGAAGAGAAATATTAACGGTTTTTAATGTCTTTTTGGCGCGTGTGAATTGTCGGAGATTTGGCAAATTACGAGCACTTTGACTTTTTATTTACTTATTTGGGGGAGTTTTTGGGTCAAGTTTTGGAGGGACGCAGACAGCTTTAATGGCTTTGGTAATCCGCGATTACGATGGAATTGCTTAAGATGAGACTTGGATAAAATATCATAATTTAAAATACATATGTATGTATGTATGCGCATTTCTATTATGTCGAACTTGATATTTGTACGCATTCAAAGTGAACGGTATGTTCTTTTTATAAATGTTAACTAATACCACTTGCCTAGGTCTATAATTGGCGTAAGTGTTGATTTTGAACATTTGTTTGGATTCAAGAAAAAATAAAGGTAAGATATTAGAGAAGCTTACTGTTTTGGTAGCGGTCGATATTTTTATAGAAATTCCCATATGTTGTGTTATTTTACTTACAATGTATTTCTCTATTTCGTATCCCAATTTAATATAACCTTTTCGAAAATCGGTAGTTGCCTTTATAATTTTTCCATTTATTTCTGCTCTAGAATTCGAATTCTGTAACAGTTGAAAATTAAAGTATATTTTTGTTCGTGATCGTAGGTAGTATGCCGTTAGGTTTTCACAAAAACAGCGTTTTTAAGCGGCTTTAATGAAATTATAATTACTCGAGCTCTCGCCCATTTTTCGCTTTTTGTTATAATTCAATAACCCCGCCCGATCGACGACGATGATGTCAGCAGGCTGCAAAAGCCCAAAGAGCTGAAAATGTTTATAAATGACTCGGCGAGCGAAAACGAAGAAACTCGAGTACGCACTGCGAATCCATTTGTTTATGATTATTGCAAAGTAATTTGCAGTCGAGTCGGTAAGTTTCGCGCATCGAATGCGAGAGCCTTGTGTGCTTTATTTTTTTTATCAATCTCCCCCTGAAACATCTCCAGCTCCGCCGGATAAGTACGTCACTCGATTGATAATTAACGGTTGTCTAGCTTTCGTTTTCTAAACATGCACATACTATAAATGTGTGCATGTATGTAAGTGTTTAAATGTTTTTTCTTTTGTCTGTTTGTCTTCGCATAAATGTTATTTACATAAACCGGCAGACAAGCTAGATATACATACATATGTACATAAACACTTGATTTCCAGCCCCAGTTCGAGTTAAATGAGAAAACAAAAGTCGGTGGAAAACGTGCGTACCTTTCAAATGAATACAGCTATGTACATACATATGTACATATAAAAAAGATTCCGAGCACTAAAAGAAACCGAATATTTTCATATTAAGAAAAAGTGATATTACAAGAGTCACAAAGGAATCTATGGATTCCAAATTTCAAACGAAACGGAAATATTAAATGTTAATTATTAATTTCAACACGGCCTTTAAAAGAACAATACAACTTATTGTATGACAACTTTTAGAATCTCTGATTAAAAGTGCTTGCAGATTTTGTAAATACATTCAAGATACCCAAGTGAAATGGAAATTGAAAATTTTACTGTTTTCTCAGTGTATACACATTTTTCTGATGGGCATCTCTCACTTTAATAACCTTTTGACACACAAAATTGAAACGCTTTAGCGCATTTGCCGCTACCCAGTCGTTCCTTTCATTCGTTCAGTTTCTCAGTCTGTCAATTACTCTTGGCTTGGCTTGTATGCGTTGTAGTTGCTATTGTTGCTAAAGTTGTTGTTAGCATGACACGCGTCGCAGAGCGATTTCGAGATAAAAACGTTAACGTTCGCTCTCGGAAAGTGCAGATACTGGTGGCAAAACAATAAGCCGGCTCGGCTTGCACAGCTCCCGCTCAGCAACGTCAACCGTCATCTCCATGTTCCAACCAGCAGCCCGTGCTCCTCATCCACATCTCTGCCCTGCCGCCTGGCACTTTCATTTTGTTTTCACTGGCGCATTAAAGACGCTTGAGCAGCTTTAATTGCCCAATGGCCAGGTCAGGCTCTGGCTCCGCACTTGTAGAAAGCTCAAGAATACAATACTTCTTTCTGACAAAGGCGGGAACTGAGCTTAAGATGTTGTATTGCCATGATAGTTGTTTTGGTCTAATGAATCTGGCGTTGCATTTCTTTAAGAAAATTGATAAGAACTAAACTTATATTCTAAGTACAAATCTTCGCAATGTAAAATAATTGATTTATGTATCGGGTTATTGGTTCAATAGTTTGGTTTATTAAATTAGTGAGTCTATTTCAGTGTGCGTCCACCCAGTGACGCAAAGAACAACTGTAGACACTTGCATAAGTCCATGCAGAATGGGAAATCATGATGATCGTTAAAACAAAAATACTAATCAAAATATATTCGGAAGTAATGATTTGCTGCTTTAAAATTGCTTTTTTATTACAAGGCTTATATTTGATTAATTTACAATTTTTGATGAAATATACAATTGTTATTCCTGTTATTTTTGGAGCAAGATGCTGATCTGTCTTTCCTGGTTAAGAGCTGTTTTCGTTTGATTTCCTATACAGGTGCGCTTTAGTTACTATTCAAGTCTGCAAATACCAAGTAATTACTATATAGATTGTCTTTGTTATTGTAAGCTATGGATCCAGGCGTTTTGGTACAGTTGTTCATGAATTGGCTTATGGTTTTCTGTCTTTTTCCCCAAAACAGCTGATCGATAACTTGGTATGGGGCTGAGTACATTTCCGAATGGAAGTTTAGCCCGACAAATGTAAGGTGGAAGATATTTCTCAGAACTACTCGGAGCTGCGAACCACGTATGTATATCATGAGTGATAGCTTCGCTACGAATACTGGTTGGGCCGCTGTTGTTTCTTCGTTCTGGGGCTTTCGTTAGTGTCTTTCGTGTTTTTCGCTCAATCCTAATTACACAAAAGTGCCAATTAATTGTTGATTTTTTGTATTCTGTCTCACAACTTTGCGGCTTCCCAAGCAACACCTCGGGCCACATACTTCTGTTAGTGTTCTGTTTCGTTCGTCTCTCGGATCTGTGGATGCTCTCGTCGCCCAAGGTGTCCGCATCTGTATCTTCATTTGTATCCGCATCTGTAAATCTGCGTGTGTGTAGCCAAGTGAGAAGCAAGGTAACAACAAGTGGGGCAGCAACTAGAGCAGACAAACAGCAGGCAGATATGCACACATACTATACCTATGTTCCAATGTATTTTAAATCCATCATGACTTTCGCATTAATGCTAATACACGGAAATTGCCTAATCAAAGCTAAACCCTCTCCCTAGATCATTCCAGTTTCCCCAGGCGCGTAATTAACGCTGCAGAGAGTGTCGTCAACCTGGCTAGGAGCAGCAGCAGCCTCACGATTGATCACCAGCATAGCCGCCACAACCAACAGACTGAAACGCCGTCCAGAAAGCGAACTGAGGGGAAGATGGCCAGCACCGGCGAAATCTGGCTGCAGTGGTTCTCGTGCTGCTTCCAGCAGCAACGCTCCCCGTCACGCCGCCCACACCAACGCCTGCGCATCGACCGGTCCATGATCGGCAATCCCACGAACTTTGTCCACACGGGCCACATCGGTTCGGCGGACGTGGAGTTGTCGGCTAACCGCCTGAACGCGATCTCTGCCTCGATGCAGAGCAAGGGCGGCTACGAGACGAGTTCGATTCATGTGAGTTGACGGACTTTCCTTCCATTCGATCTATTACAATCGCTCCATTCCATTGACTCGAATAAACTCTATAGATAGGATTCAGGTAACGAGTTTGACTGAGTACCCTAGGTATGGTTAAAAATATCGATGTCGATATTTGACGAAAGTTATCTAAAATTTAGCTATCGAACACCTATTAACTCATAATCGCAAAATTATTATTCTATGCATAATTTAATAAAACTAATTTCATTAAAATCTGGCATTACGTTTTGGTAATATCAGTGCTTGAACTGGTTTCTCGAAGGAGTGATTTCTGTACGGTCGTGTACGAATTTTTGTAATTATTTATCTTGAAAACCTTCGATCTTTGCAAAAAATAACCAAGACCTATAGGTTTTAAATTTTCTAAAATAAAGTCTTGGCACATGTTTTTATTCCGTTTAAATATCTACAAATGTCGCATTCGACATCAGAGAATTACCCACATTTAATATTAAAAAACCTAAAAAAAAATAATATATAATAAATAACATATAATGAACTTTTATATGTAATTAATGTACATCTAAACCAACACAAACCGCGAGTCGAAGGCCCTAGATGCTATG
>JAEIIL010023632.1:0-34094 GCA_018905715.1 Drosophila lini | reverse complement strand
CTTCGGACCTACTTGTGTGGGGGAGTCGTTAAAGGCAACTCCATATGAAGCAAGACAAATGTCAAAGTTGTAAAACTTGAGTTTTTATTAGTTCTTTATAAATTTCAAATAAATGTTACACATAAATTTTTTGGGTTTTTAAATAATGTCAAAAATACTACACTATCGATATATTAGGGTGCCTGTCATTCCGCTTGAACGTATCGATACGCCTGTCAGTAGACACAACATTAAAACGGAGAAATATCACAAAGAATTCGTTGAAAAAACATTCAAAATTGTAGTTAATAAGTCGACTCAACTGAATTCAAGCTAACCAGTTGTGCAGGAGACGTGTGAGCAACCACATAGTGGCCGATATCAGAAGGAATCTTCACGAGCGGAGCCATAGATGTGGCATTGTCCACAAAACTCCCAGGGCACCACATTCGCTTAGAGACAAGTGGAAGTGGTGTTGGTGCAGCAGCAGCAGCAGCAACAGCAGCAAAATCAACAGCAGTAGCGGTTTCTGGCCGAGATCAGGGGAGTATTCAAAGCAGTGCATGTGGACACGGACTTGCCGCACCTGAAAGGTCACTCCGTAACAACGACACGTAACGGCGAGCGGTTCAAGGACGCTCGGCTGAGACTTAGCGCTCAGCGAAGGGGGACCCGCAAGAGCCGCAGTGCCCGGGCGCTAGGCAAGCCGAAGCCCCTGTCCTTCGGCAGCTGGCTGCGCCGCTCCGCCCTCTGGTCCACCAGTGTCCACGCGCCCCACGCCCACGTCAAGCGACTGCTGCGAAAGATGGCCGTCAAGCAGAACAACAGCGAGGCTGGCGAGGCCTCGGAAAATGCCGGAGGCAGCGGCAGCGGTCTGCCCCCCAACCCCAAGCCCAGCACCTCAAACGGAATAAAAATCATTGCCGATGGAAATGGCGCCGCCGAAGGCATGGAAACGGGTTCGCCCGCCGGCGAGTGCTCCGGCCCCAGTCGCCAGGGCAAGCGAGACTTTAATACGCTGCTAAGCAACCTGCAGAGTCTGGAGCAGGTGGAGGAGACGATCCAAATGTACGAGCGGGTGATCGTGGACCTATCACGCATGCAGGTGCCCAAGGAGCCGTCCGAGCTGAAGCGCTTCAAGGAGGACGTAGTCAAGGTGGGCGCCTATTTGGCCGCTCGCAACGAGAAGTTCCATCAGATGTTCTACCTGCGCGTCGTCTACGAGCTGATCACCAAGTCCCCCTGCGATCAGGCGCCCTCCTGTGCGGTGGCCGTTGTATTCAAGCTGTTCGATAGCACCCAGATCCTGGAGGCGGTGCACTCGCTGCTGGAGCAGAATGTGCATGATTCCAGCATCCGGAAAACGGTGGGTCTGCTCTGCGATTGGATAACCCATTGCAGCTTCTGCAGCAATCTGAATCTGTGGGTGATGGCCCTGCTCACCGGGCTGGAGGAGCAGGGCAAGCGTGCTCTTCTTGACGAGATTGCGTTGGAAAATATTGATAAGCTCTTCAAGCTGCTCATCGTTCCGGTGCTTCGGCCCAAGGCCGCCCCGATAGTTCTTCATATGCTGTCGACGACTAATTACACGCCCGAGGTTTTCCACAAGGTAAGTAGGAAATTACTTTTATCCAGAGAACTTTAATTAATTTCCGAATTCGTTCTAGATATTGCCAAAGATCCCCCGTGTCCTGCATTGTATAAAGTTACAGTTGAATACAGCGGACGAGAATGAGCTGGAGATTCGCAATTGTCTGCAGCAGCTAGTGGACCTCACCAGCGCCTTGATGCTGCACTTTCACGAGCATGACGAGCTCTATACGCCGGTCAAGAAGACGCTGCAGATGTATAACCCCTCGGCGAACTGTGTGGCCCTGGCGCGGGCCATGCACGAGAGTGCCCAGCCATGGGGTCGGCGGAATGCGCGTGTGGGGCTGGTTAACCTGGGCAACACCTGCTACATGAACAGCGTACTCCAGGCGCTGGCCATGACAAGCGAGTAAGTGAAAACAGAGCCATAGCGTAAACATAAATATAAATTGTGGTGGCGGTACCAGCACTAGGAACTGCTTATGTTTATGGTATAGTTTTGAATTACCCTTGCGTTTTACCTTTCTTGCTTTCCTCGTTATGTATTTAATATACTTTTCCCTGTTTTACAGTTTTAGCCGGCAGATTCTGCTTATCGAGTGCGACTCGCTGCTGCTGCGGAAGATGCAGCAGCAGATAGCCTTGATGCATCACTCGCTGCGCTACGAGCTGACGCCGTCACGAGTGCTAGACGCCACCCGGCCGCCTGGCTTTATGCCGGGCTTGCAGCAGGACAGCTCCGAGTTCCTAGGTCATCTGCTCGACCTGCTGCACGAGCAAGAGATCAAAAGCTCGTCCTCGGAGACGGCTCCGAAGCCCAGCGACGAATTGCTCAGCGAGGAGATCGTGACCAGCGGGGTGATACCGTACAACAGCAATGATCGTGAGCTTAGCAGCGGTAGCAGCAGCGGCAATAAGACAGCTTCCAATCCGCCCGCAACACCCACCAAAGGCACAAACGGCAGCTCTCAGCAGGGACTTCCCCCAAAGCTAGCTTCCACCATCGACAAGACTTTCGCCGGGAAGCTATCGACCACCTATCGGTGCCTGAGCTGTGGCTGGGAGAGCCGCAATGAGGATAGCTTCAGGGAGCTTCAGCTATCCTTTCCCGACGTCAAGGTCGACTGCGGAGCCACCAACTACTCGGTGCAGGACCTCATCGAGTATTTCTGTTCGCCGGAGAAGCTGGACGGCGACAATCAGTACCACTGTCCTTGCTGCAAGAAGCATTGCGATGCGGAACGACACATCGGGGTCACCCAGGCGCCCAGAAACCTCATCCTCACGCTCAAGCAGTTCAAGTACGACCAGAAGTACCACTACCGCACCAAGCTGATGCACAAGGTGTTCCACGACGAGAGTGTAAGTAAGGTTTATCTTTCGGCTTTCGCTATAATTATATATTGCTCTCTTGCCCATAGGTCACTGTCAAGATGTGCGCAACCGACTCGCTGCAGGAGATGTCCACAGTTCACTATGACCTCTATGCTGGCGTGGTGCACTCCGGCTTCAGCATGGACTCCGGCCACTACTTTACGTTCGCGGCGGATCAGTCGAAGAACTGGTACAAGTTCAACGACAACCTGGTGACCCATTCACAGCCGGAGGAGATGCACAACCTTACCTCGCCCAACACGCCCTACATACTCTTTTACAAGATGTGTGCTCGCTCCAACGAATCAAATGGTGCGTCCTCCGCCGGCTGCAGCTCGAGCATAAACGGAGGATCGGTAGCGGGGGGAGGCCATCAAGTGGTCTCGGTCCCGATGTCGCCGCCACTGACGCTGGAGGAATTGCCTCGCCAACTGCGCGACTATGTCAAGAAGGACAACCACATGTACAACGAGGAGTTGCGGATGCAGCGCTATAAGCGAGGCGCCACCGGTGGACACAACAATGGATTTGTTAGCCGTCACAATTACGACGGGGAAGGGGATGACGACGATGATGACCAGGAACTGCCGCCGTCTGGCGGATGCGGTGGCAATGGCCTGGGCATGAACATAAATCGTTTTGTCTACTGAGGCGATCGGTGGAGCGAGGGGAGCGAGCAGACTGGAAGCCACCATTAGACTACATACACAACACAACTATATATATATATATATATATATATAGTATATATATATATTTGTCTACTTTATAAAAGAAACGCGCATACTAATCTCTAAATGTTACATAAAAAAATATATATAGAGCCGATCGAGATACATACGATACACAAGGCTATAATAGCGTATGTGGCCGCCCTGCGCTCTCCGTTCGCTCTTCCGTTGTTTTCCATACTCCATTTCCACACTAATCCCCAAAATCCAGTTCCCGCTACTCCCCAAACTCCACTCCACTCCATCCACTCTCATACATACGCGAAACTATGAATGTATTGTTATGATTTTTTTGTTTTTGTTAACACAAACCTAGTTTTTAGAACGAGCATACACATATATATGCGTACACACATATATATACTGATAACAATTAAAAATGCATCTGAAATTGCCAGAGAAGCGAAACAGAGAGTTAGAGAGCGATATACTCGAAAATCTAAGAAGACCACTGACTTCCAAAGCAGATAAGCAGCTAAATCAGAGGAGAAAGCACACGCTAGCTCCAGCTCGGAGAAGGATATCATCACAGCGAGCGGGGAGCTTTAGGGACCCTCCCTGGACAACGTGCTGGTTAATCATCCCAAAATTTACGTATTATTAGTTTTCCCGTTGATTTCTTTTTAAAAACGAATTTGCAATCGATATTCAACACAACCATGAAAATGCATCTCTTTGGAATCTGGTGAGCAGAGAACGGCGATTAACTTGGATATTATTGCAATTAAATTGGAATAATTTCAAAGAACCTTTGTATATGGTGTATGTCTATTGATAACCAAAATCTATACTATATGCTATGCTATAAGTGTATCAATAAAGAGAAAAGAACAAGCCCAGAAGCGTTGGAGTGCATTTTTTTATTATGTCCTGAAAGGATATATATTATCAGTCGGACCCCATAAAACATATATATTCTTGATCAGCATCAATAGCCGAATCTGTTTAGCCATGTCTGGAAGAAAACAATTTGTTATCTATTTATAGAAAAATTTATAAGGGGTTACATCGTTAAAATTTAAAAAAATTGGCAAATATTTTATTTTTTTAACTTTAAAAATTAAAATTAGCGTTATCTATTGTTTTTTTTTTTTAATATTGGGTTTTTCCAATGACTAATGAGTTTTTTTTTCAATTAAGTGGAAAATGCTTTCTTTTCCCATTTGTAATTTGATCTAAAATGCTAATTTGTTAATCCCATAAAAGCCAACACAAAAAAGCTTTCCGAATTTAATATAATTCACTTTTGGCCAAGTTAAGATCCATTCCAATTGCAAACTGCTTGGGTGAACAGACTTTGGCTTCGAGAAGATACCTGCCTTTCTTATTAAACGTGATATTAAACGTGACCCAGACCTAGGGTACTAAAGTTTCCAGATAACTAACCAAAGTCCAGCATAGTTATCCATTTAAATGTGTTAATTTATTGATGAAATCTTTATACAAAGTGGTTTTTTATATTTAAACATAAACAAGGTTAATGGTGACTTCAATTAAGGTATTAATCATTATAAAATCTTGATTTAGTCAGTAATTAAATAAGTCATATTTTGTTCGTTTAATTTGTTCGCTGTCAGGCCGTAAAGCACCACCTCTTTCTCAGAGAATCTCCCTCTAGAGGTACGGCTCTGCCTGCTCCTCCACCCAGGCAATGTGCGAGTTGACGCTGGTGTACACTCCGGGGAATCCCTCCCTGCCGCAGCCCACGCCCCAAGACACTATGCCCACCTGAACTCCATCCACGACCAGGGGACCGCCGGAATCTCCATTGCAGGTATCCTTGCCGCCCTCCAAGAAGCCAGCGCAGAGCATCTCATCCGTGATGGTGTAGTCCTTGGTCAGGTACTGAGATCCGCAAGTGCTTCTCTCCACAATTTGCAGCTCGACGGCACGCAGTAGGGCTGGCAGGGCTTCATCCTCCTCGGTCCGCTTGCCCCAGCCACTGACCACGGCATGGGCTCCCGGTGGAGGAGCCTCCAAAGCCAAGGCAATGGGCTGCACCAGGGCGGAGTACACCAACGCCTCGCGGGTGATGATCAATCCAATGTCATTCACAAATGTCTTCTTGTTGTAGCCGCTGTGATAGATCAGCTTGCTGACCTTCACGCCCTCCTCCTCCAGGTCAGCGATCGAGTTCTGGCCAGCCACGATCCGAATGTAAGAGGCAAAGCGTCCCTTGATGCAGTGAGCGGCGGTGATCACCACGTTGGGGGCGTAGATACTGCCGCCGCAGATGTGGAGCAGCATGTAGGTCTCCAGACGAACCGAGACCTGGTACGGATAGTCGGCAATATCCGCCTGATCACCACCCACAATGAGGGGATTTATAAAGGCGGAATCCACAAGGATTAAAGGGGCCAACAGCCCCAAGAGAAACAGTCCCAAGCGTAGCGACATTTTCACAGTTCTAAGGGGTGGTTCGATTTGGACTCCTTATATAGGGCCATAGTCAGCGGCTTATCACTTATCACGAAATGGCGAAATTGGCGATCATCCCCGATCCCCGATAGGTATTTTGGATTTTTTCCATAAAATTCAGCAACGATATCGTAAAGTTTATGGTACGGACGTTTTATATCCATTATAAACTGGCCTGACCAAAGGCGGTGATCTTCTAAAGACCCAAATGGCCACGAAGCCAGAAGAAAGCCAACTGGCCGAGCTGGAACCCATTGGGGATTATCAGCAAGTTAATGGTTGAGTCACCGCCCGGCCTTATATCATTAACCATCGAACTTTACTCGTCAAGACTGACGAGGATGTCTAGGTGTTTAGGTGTAATCTGGAAGGCGGGAAGCCCATTCATCATGTCTCCAGATAAGGGGGGCAGAGATTTATTTTCCATGTTAATCTCTGGCGGTACTTGGGCACCCATAGCCGCAGCCAGTACAAGAGGCGATAGTCTAATCGGGGCTGATAACCATAATTGTGCCGCCAATAACGATTATTTAAAGGAAAACCATTAGATAGGAATCCAAATTGTTTTATAATTAAATTCTACTACTATACTATTAGTAAGTGCGGAGGAGGAGGTGCACACAGCACATCCAACTATGATCCCTTGTTTGCCCAAGATACTAGTAATTTCGCGGAAATGATTCCCAAAGTTTTGGTCAACATTTATGATGACGTTAAAAGGCCTGAGCCCCCGAGCATCGGCCACTCTGTAAATATAAATGATTGATGTAATCCAGCGACGATAGGAGGAGGCCCGCCTGGGATCAAACCTGGTCCGAGCAAAGTTCGTTACACTGTGCACAAATAGGCGCAGAAAACGGATAATTGATTGCCACGCCACTTGCCGCGGAGGCGCAGCATCCCCAGCATCGTATCCACTTCTAGCTACTTAGCACTTCGAGTGCCGCCGACTAGTTAGCAATTACTATACTCGATACCGGGTACCTGCAGTATCTCTAGGGGGGGGGGGGATATAGAGGTGGCTTCAGCTCACGTACGCGCCGAGCAGCGGCGGCGTCTTTTTCGGAATGTGTAAGCCGAGCTTGATCGGCCCAAATTGGTTATAAATAGACGCTTAGCCGGCGGAGGTCCCGCATTTGCAGCTCAACTGTCGGCGGATAAGTAGCCCTAAAATCGGAAATATATATAAAGCTATATACTAACGTAATATAATCCACCGTCCAAGTGCGGCAAGGACTTGCAAGTGATCAAGATTTGTGTGAATTAAGTCGAAATGTTTGTGGAAAAAGTGGTGAGTGGTAAAAGATATAAAAAGAGATTGAAAGTGGATATAAGATAAGACACAAGAAAATGGATGGAACTTTATATTAACAAGAGGAACTAATGGAAATATCAAATCATTTATAGGAAAATATTTTAAAAATTTAAAAATGTAGCATAAAAGTGTTCAAACATAAACTGTGTTCCCCTGTAACTCTCGATTACCATAAATTTAAATTCATTTTAAAGTCTTAAATGAATTATCTCACCTCTGTTGGCTTTTAAGCCGGAATTACTGGCAACAACGAGTCCCTCGTTTGGTAGAAGACCATTATGATAATTTATGAAATTAGTGGGAAATAATCATGATGTGTATTGATTAGTGGCCAGGTGCCAATTGGCGAGCAAATAAACGCTCGGGTTCTGCACACGTCGCAGCCTGGATACGCTGCCGTGCCCAAAAAGAAATAGAAGACGTCGTCGCAAGTGCGGAGCGGAAGCCTTCTGGACGCTTCACAGGTTTTTTCGGTTTCTGCTCAAATATTGATCAGATCAAACATATATATTCGGGGGGGTTGTTGGACCTCAGCCTTGGCACGGGTCTTTGTATGTTTAATTTCCTTGAGAGTTTCTAATTGTTAATTTTTTTTTTTTTTGAGAGGAGCAGCAGCAGGCGTTGGTGTCTTAGCTCAGAATCTGTTCCTTCCTTCCTAGTCAGTCAACGCCCAGACTCCCCTTGAGCTTTTGAAAATTATTTGAATCGAAATCAAAGCCATGCCTCGATCCCGATTCGATTTCCGGCAGATGGGCTTTGGCTCTGGTAATACAGCCGGCCTGTGGAAGCGTCTCACCTTCCTGGTGGCCATTCCGGCCATTGTGCTGTGCGCTGTCAACGCCTTCTCCGGACACGGGCATCAGGAACGTGAGCCCTTCACCAAGTACGAGTATCTGCGGCGCCGGACCAAGAGATTTCCTTGGGGCGATGGCGATCGCAGCCTGTTCCACAATGCCGACAAGAATGCCCTGCCCGAGGGCTACGAGGATGAGACTCCACCGGAGGAATAATGCAAGAACTTGGTTTCTTTTTGAGTTTTTTGACCACTGGACAACTGCATCTTAGAGCACACTTGACCCATAACCCATGGATATCGTGGAGTCCCTGGACAAGCAACCAAAACTTCTACATTTATAATCCACCAACTGCATGTGTTTCTTTGCAAACAATAAATTAACCATTGAAATCTGAGTCAGAGTCGGGTTTCACCTGACCATGAAACCTGACGGATGTGTGGCTAATTGCTGCTGTCCCATCCAGAACCGAAATCTGCCCTGACACATCACACCATGTGGGAACTGGCCGGCCAACAATGCCTCAGTCCCTGGTGATCATCATTTGTCATCTATTGTGGCTCGGCGTAACCTGTTGCACCATTGACACCAAAAACCCGACCACGTACGGCCAGGGCGGGGGCGAACCCAAATGCTTTAATCGATCTCCGAGCCGCACACGTACTTGTATCTTGTATCTTGTATTTTGTATCTTGTATCTGCTCTGCGATGCTAGGAGCTGCCATCGCTCATACGCCGTGTTGGCCCAAGCAATTCACACCGCAGTTAGATACATAACTTATACTTTCGTTGGCGATTACGATTACGATGCCGAAAAAAAACTTGCGACACACGGCAAGGGCAAGTGCTCCCTGAGCATGCCAAGTGCGCTCCCTGCTCCTCCCCGAGATCTTAGTTAATTAGACTCCAAATACGCACCGACTCGAGGGCTGATGGAGTGCGCGCCGCTCGATAACTGAATCAATATTGGCGCACGCTGGCAATTATCCACCTGACTGACCCGACCCTGATATATGTATCTCTTTGTCTCTCTCACAGTTTGAGCGTGCCACCAAGCTGGAGTTGTTCTCGCTCCTGCTGCTCATGGTGATCACATTGAGCATCTACACCTTCTATGCCACCTTGAACTCGTACCTGAAGTCGGTGCTTTTAATGCTGAGGCTTACGGGACCGCCATTGGTGCCATTTCTGGGAAACTGTCACCTGATCACGGACAAGGGGGGTGAGTTTATATACCTTAAGGTGAAGTATATGTAGTCTAGATCTTGGAAATTTAATCCCTAAAACCCCTCTTCTAGTGATGCAAAAATGGTGCGGCAATGCCTATAAGCTATATGGCTCCCTCGTACGCATCTGGGTAGTCCTCTTCCCCTTCTTCGCCGTTCTAGATCCCGAAGATCTTCAGGTGATTCTCTCCTCCAAGAAGCACACCAACAAGGCGTTCGTCTACCAGCTGATGCACAATTTCTTGGGCGATGGTCTTATCACCAGCAGTGGCTCCAAGTGGAGCAACCACCGGCGGCTCATTCAGCCTGCTTTCCACCTCAGCCTGCTGGAAAAATTCATTGATACCTTTGTGGATGCCTCACAGTCGTTGTACGAGAACCTAGATGCCTCTGCCAAGGGCCAGGAGATCAACATAGCCAAGTATGTGAACAACTGCGTGGTGGGCATACTAAATGGTGAGTGGATTAGTTTCTCCTGGCCATCAACTAACCTCTATATGGCTTATCCACAGAGGCCGTTCTGGGCGTGCCCATCAAGAAGAGGGGCCAGGATATGGTCAACATGGAGGACTCACCCTTCCGCCAGGGCAAGCTCATGATGCCCAAGCGCTTCACACGTCCCTGGCTGTTGCTGGATGGAATCTACCACTGGACCAAGATGGCCAACGATGAGCTAAACCAGAAGAAGCGTCTTAATGACTTCACACGCCAGATGATCAAGCGACGTCGCCAGATGCAGAACAATAACAATGGGAACGACGAGCGCAGGTGCCTGCTGGACTTTATGATCGAGATCTCCGAGAGCAATCCCGACTTCACCGAAGATGACATCGTAAACGAGGCCTGCACTTTTATGTTGGCTGGCCAGGATTCCGTGGGCGCCGCCGTCGCCTTCACTCTCTTCCTGCTGACCCAAAATGCCGACTGTCAAGAGCGTTGTTGCCAGGAGCTGGAGACTATCTTTGGAGGCAGCAATAGGGCTCCTACGATGACGGATTTGCGGGAGATGCGCTACATGGAGATGTGCATCAAGGAGGCACTGCGTCTGTACCCCAGTGTGCCACTGATTTCCCGCAAGCTGGGCGAGGAGGTGCGCCTAAGGGACTACACACTGCCCGCCGGCAGTAATGTCTTGATCTGCCCCTATGCCACTCACCGGCTAGAGCACATCTACCCCGAACCGGAGAAGTTTATACCAGAGCGATTCTCCCCTGAGAACTCGGAGCACCGGCATCCGTATGCCTTTCTACCTTTCAGTGCTGGGCCGAGGTACTGCATTGGCAATCGGTTCGCCATCATGGAGATGAAGACCATAGTGTCGCGGCTGTTGCGTAGCTTCCACCTGCTACCCGTGCCCGGCAAGACTACCTTTGAGGCCACTTTCCGGATCACTCTGCGAGCCGCTGGTGGCCTGTGGGTGCACCTCAAGCCCCGCGATCACCCGCTGGCCGATCACTGACCCAAGAAAGGAGTTTCCTCCCGCTCACACACAGATTTCGTTATCATTAACTTTAATTAGTACGGTAAATATGTATATAAATCGATACAATAATTTAAACACTTAGCTTCCTCCTAGCCTAAGTACAGGGCCTCCGACGGGAGGGAGAGGGGGCGGGGGCGGCGTATATCCTACTGTGAGTGGGTGCGGGTGCTGGATTCTCTGGGTGCGCTCCAAATCGCAGTCGCTTCGCAGTCGCTTCTCGCATTCGCTTCATATTCGAGTGTCGTAGAGTTGAGTTTCTCCTGGGGTCTTTGCTTAAACAATGCTATATCTGCTATATATTTGTAATAAAGTTATAAACTAGGACGTGATATGCTGCGTTTCGTTGTTGTTGTTGTTGTTGAATCTGTTGATGAGCCGTCGCGCACGTGACTCACGATTCGTCTCCGTTGTCTTCGTGTTCCCATTTCCGTTGCTACCATTGCTGAACTGCCGCTGAGCACTGGCCACCGTGTGCTGTTGGGCAAGACGCTCGGCCGCCTCACGGACACGTTGGCTCATCAGCCGCGTCGGCGTGGCTGATCGCTGTGGCAGCGGTGAGCTGGGCATGGATCGCACCTGAGCCGGCTTGGCTTTAGCGGAGGATCCACTGCTAAGGGTTCCACGTTTCGATTTTTCCGAGTCCTCTGCTGTTAAGGGGGAGAAATAGAAGAGAAGAGTTAGTGGGGAATGGTAAGGATTTCTTTAAAAAAAATTCCAAAACAGACCCTAAAGTAAGATAAATAGGAAGAAAGGAGTAGATTTTGAGTTATCGTGTGAATCGACATTTTTTAGGAAGAGCACTTTAAACTTTGTTAAAACCAAGGACCTCCGTTGTCAAGGTAAAACTTTGACAAAATATTCTTACGATATCGGACATTTATAATAATTAATGAACAAAAATATTAGAAAAATATTAAATTTTTAATTACAATTAATTTAGTAATCTGTTTTATGCTTAAAATATCTAGATTCATAATTCTTTATAAAATCCCCTATACTCTAAAGGTCTGTTTTCGGTTGCTTTAGCTCAAAGTTACTTCTACTGATGCGTCCCACGCTCGCCACCTTGGCTATCTTGAAGGACTCAAAGGCAAGCGGAGGTTTGTTAGCAGCAGCAGCAGCAGCGGCGGCGGCGGATGCAGCGGGAGCAGGAGCAGTGGGAACCTGGAACCTATCCTTCAGCTGCGACACCTTCAGCTTGGACTCACACAGAGGCTTGACCTGGGGCTTGGACTTTGGTTTCTCGCGAGCAGCACTGTCCTCTAGAGACTTCTTCCTCATCTTGATGGTGTTGGTAAAGTCCGAGCGCATGATGGCCTCACCCTTGCTATTGGTGGGCAGCTCCAGCGTGACAGCAACAGGATTTTCTGGGTCCAAGTGCTCTGTATGAGAGACATTGCTAGCCTTGGCTATGGCCTCCAGCTTGGACTTGGCCAGGGAGAGCAAGAGGTTCTCCTGGGCTCCACTGCAGTTGGAGCATTCGCTGTAGCCCGAGTCACTTCGTTCGCTGCACTGCGACTTATCTCGCAGCTTCAGGACGGTGCGCTTCTCCACCGAAGGCATCTCCACGCTGAAGTCGTCTTCTTCTTCGTGGAGGGAAGTCATTTGGGAAGACATGCCACTGCTTAAGGCACTGGCATTCAGCATACTCAGCCCTGATATAGAGGGCCTGGGACTGCTCAAAGCTCCCATGGCTATGGCCGAGTTCCTGCGTGACACCGACAAGTTGGCCATGCGTCCTAGAGCCCGAATGGCATTGCCAGTTTTCTGCGGCAGCAGGAGCAAGCGAAAGCAGGGAAGCAGGAGTGGCATTGGGTTAGGATTTAAAAAAAAGCAGAGGGTTAAGAGCTTAGACTAACCTGCCACTTGCGCCGGATGATGAATTTCTTCAGTTTGTCTGTGCAAATCTTGTTGTTGCTGAGATTGTCGTCGGGTCGCTGGCTAAGCCACTTGGATTCCAGGCATTGCTCGGCGGTCAGGCGCTCCTCCTTGCGGTGCACCAGTAGCTGGGAGATAAAGTCCTTGGCCTCCTGGGAACTAGGGATAACGATAAAGATGTAGGAATTTAAAATTAAAACATAAATATTTATTCAACTTACACGCAGTCAAAGGCCTCGTCATCGTAGTCGTAATCCGCTCGCGTGATATTCGAGAAGGTCTCCACATCAGTGTCGCCCATGAAAGGCGATAGGCCAGAGAGTCTATGGAAATATATAATACACATATAATTCTCCAAGGAAGTTCCAAGTAAGCTAAACTTACAGCACATAGCAGATGACCCCCACGCTCCACATGTCCGACTTAAAGCCAATGGGCTCATAGCTGATGATCTCCGGCGGTATAAACTCAGGGGTGCCAAAGAGAACGCGTACAGGAGCTTTGGTGTCCAGTCGCTGGGCCAGGCCAAAGTCAATGATCTTGATCTGGTGGCTGGTGCGCGTATGACACATAATATTCTCCGGCTTCAGATCCAAATGCACCACGCTCTGGCTGTGCATGTAGGCCACTCCATCGCACACCTGTCGCAGGAAAAGGATGCAGTCCAGCTCAGTCAAAGTGAAGTCATCGGCCACCACACGCTCAAACAGTTCGCCGCCAGTGATGCTTAAAAACAAGAAAAAGAATTAATCTAATCTCATCTTAAAGAAAGAACCCGGTAGACTTACTACTCCATCACCATGACTATCTCCCTGGGACTCTCGAAGGAGGCGGCCAGCTGCAGGAGCTTGGGATGCTGCAGGGAACGCATAATGGAGATCTCTTCGAGCACCTTTTGTCGATCTTGTGACTTGATGCACTTGATCACCTTGGCGGCCAGCAGTTGGTCCGGCTGCTCGCGCTCCTGCACCTTGTAGACCACGCCGAAGCGTCCTTTGCCCAGCTCCTCGATGATTTCAAAGCGGGCTTTGAAGTCTCCGCCAGCCTGAACACTCACTGCCTGGCCATAATGATCTGAGGAACTCCTCTGCAATTTGCTAGTGATCTGCACCAGTTCGCTGGCCTGGCCGGGTTCACTGCGTCCATGGATATTCTCGGCTCTCACGCGGAATCTATAATGCATCTGCGGCTGTAGGTTCTTGACGGTGTAGGCCAGCGTGTCCACCACTCGGGTAACCTGCTGCCAGTTGTCCGTATCACAGTCCTCGCCCTCGCAGGTCTGCATCTCAATGCTGTGTGGATAAGGAGAGATTCAGTTGCTGAAGGAGCTATTTTTACTCATTGGTTACTTACATAAAGCCGGTGATCATGCAGCCGCCATCGTAGGGTGGTCCACACCAGGCCACTGCCACGCGATCTGGGCCCAGGGAGACACTGGGCTGGCCACTGGGTGGTTCTGGTGGTCCCTCCACTGCCACCGAGGCGGCAGCAGCCTCCACGCCATAGTCGTTCATCACCTCCACTGTGTATTTGCCACTGTCATCCGCTGAGATGTCCGTGATGTAGAGGGTCGACTGCTGGCTGCTTGTCCGTATTGTCACATTGGAGCTCTCTATGATGGGGTGGCACTGTGGGAAAGAGGAGGAGGATGTTTGTAAGTGAGGAAAGCAATCCGAAAATTTCAATACCTTGCAATTAGCAAGAGGGTTTGTTGAGAGATGTTTTAACCAAGGTCAAGACACAAGACAAAAGTATCTTAAATATACATTGTTTTTTCTCAGCCAAATGTCATAAAGTTTGGCACTTTTTCAAGAAAAAATCAGCTTAAAAGCCTGACGAATTGCCAAAGTTCGTGGCAATGTATTTTCCAAGTGTTGGAATAGGCTAACTAATAGTGCTGATGCCTGGCTGAGCTGATCTCTGGCCACACAACCTTCGCGGGCGCTGCTCGTCTCGTATTTGCGGTTTGCAACCATTACGTAGCCAGACCAGACCAGGCTACCCATAGGCAGCCCATCAACCCAACGTGCGTCGTTCGTCAACACCGCAAACTGATCGTGACACAGTCAGAGAGTCACCATCGAGCCACAGAAATGCCCAAAGCAAGAGACAGGCGCCCAGCGAGATAGGGCTGGCACCGGAGTAGTGGGCTTATGGCAGATAAAGAATATGGATCCGATATGGCCTTATAATCCCACTGGCACGGCTGCTTTGCCCAAATTAGGTCAAGATTGCACAACACCGCGGTGTGACGCAGTGACACGCAAACCGGACCAATTACCATAAGCCTACTTGCGAGGATTAGTTGAGTAACTTACCGCCTTGTACCAGATGACCGTGGTGCCCGGGAATGGCTCGTAGCGCACGCTCAGCCGGACATGTCCGCCAATGAGGGCGGTGCAATCCTCGGGGCGTGTCAAAATGCAGCTATTGCGTCCCGCCAGCGAGGAGGAGCCACTGCTGTTGCCCCTGACGGCGGGCAGAACCAGAAGACTGGTATAAGTACGGGTGGCGGGTATACGCCGTGAGTCTGCCAGGGGATGCTTCACCTGCAGACAGATCTCGCCGCTCCTCGAGGCGTTCACGTCTCGCATGCGCAGCAGCCGAATGCCGTTCTCTGGGTAAGACTCCAACTGAAAGGAAGAGAGGGGGAGATTTATGAGATTTACTGAATGAAGAATTTTTGGAAATTAAATTGCTCCCAATTCTTTTTGATTTAAAACTTTTATTGAGTCGTAAAAAGCACAGTGTTACGCATCTTATTATTATTCGTATGTGATTAATTCCCTCTTCACTTTCTTCCACACAATTTCCTCTGTTAGTAAAACGTCTAGGCCTTAGATTGTTTATCTCCTTGAAAGTGAATTTAATGGCTCACGTTTGTGCTAATTGAATTCCAGGTGTGGAGGGTAAAACCGAAAGCACTCCTTGTATATATGTAGGTAGCTTCTCCCCTATTATTGATTCAATATCAACAGGTCGCTGCTGATTTTCAAAATATATATAATATATAAGTTCTTTGCTATTTTTACCACTTAATCACGGGTTTAGAACGCTAGCCCCGCCGTCGTCCACATGGGTAAACAATTATATACTGTATGCACAAGTGTCTGGAGAGGGGAGAGGGAGCAACCGATCGATCCGGAGCAGGGCGAAGCGGCGCAAACTGAGGTTGTTGTACAACTGAACGGCCCTCTCAATGGCACGCACCAATTAAGCGGGAACGCTACGCGAGAACATGGAATGCCACGAGCAGAGCGCAGCCAACGATCGTGACAATGACACTTTCACGCTCGCTCTCATTTTCACTGGAACACACCAGCACCACCACCAGCCAGTGCGCTGGTGGGGACTGGGAATAGTCACAGGGCCTTGCCTTGCCTTTGGCTTTGGCTGAATGCCATTAGCGATATTGATATTCGAATGCAATCCATTTGCTTTGCCTACCTGTGACATCTTCAAAGCGTCACGCCCTGTAGACTTTGATTTTCCCCAAAGCGGGAACAAAACCGGGAGGGAAAGGAAACTGGGGGGACTTAGACTGGGACTTAGACTACCACTGAGACCGAGATGTGCGCCGCTTGAGCGCCGACAAGCGAGTGTTTCTCCTCGCCAGCTGAGCAACTTGAGCGCCCAGCAGCAGCAGCAGCAGCAGCAACATCGTTGGCATGCAAAGCGCATGCCGCCGTATTTCAATCTTTTGGGTCTCTTATGTATCTCCTATATGTATCTTATGCAAATGAGCATGTATACACACAATTATTATTATTGTTTTCTCCCGGCAGAAGTGTGAACAAGGCAAGAGGCCGAAAATGAAGAGCTCTGTTTTGCTTCCCCTCTGAGATTGAGGCCAAAAGCAAGCGCGCGAATGACTCTGCCTGGGGTTTATTACACGCATACGCACCGTCATGTTAAGTGAGTCATCCTCCTCGGCTATTAGTTGGCCATTTAGGTACCATTCGGCTTCCGCTTCGCAGGGAAAGACGCGGGCATAGAACAGGGCTTCCTCGCCCAAACCACATACCACTGGGAGGGGAGTCTTTAGCAGCTGCACGCGCTGCTCGTCCGCCTGGGTCAGATCTCGCTCCAAGACGCACAGCTCGCCGCTGCTAGTGCAATCGGGTTCGGAGTTGGAGTCTGAGTCGTTGGTAAACACCTGACAGCTGTATATGCCCGAGTCAATGTCGAAGGCATCGTTGATGCGCAGGCACAGGCGTCCATGGCCATGATCAATGTAACTGGAATTAAAAAACAATTAAAATGAGATAAATAAATGGCATTGGAGAGAAGCTAATCGATCGTTTATTAGGCGATCTTAATGGAATCTTTATGGTTTCCTTTAGGTTTTTATTACCTCTCCCACCTCTCACCATCTAATACTCACTTGAACTCCTCGCTGTCCGGCAGTACTTCCCCATTACGCAGCCAAACGTAGCTATAGGGCTCTTGGCAATCTATGCCGCAGCACAGATCGATCACCTCGCCCTCCAGCGACTTGGTTATCTCGGGCAGTGGTTTCGTGATGACGGCTACGCGTCTGGTTGGAATCTCCTCGGCCTCGTTATCATAGAAACTGACTGTGGTGGAGCTGATCAGGGGATCGTGATTGCTGCCGCTTATGATGCAGGTATATACACCCTCGTCCTCACGCGTAACATTATCCACAATGAGCAGGGCCATTGAGTCCTCCTCCTGCAGCAGGATGTGCACTCGCTCTGATGGCTCCAGCTCAACGTTGTTGTGGTAGAACCTCACCGAAGGCACCGAGGAGCCCCGATAGCCGCTAGCCAAGGCCATGCGTCCGCCAATTGCTGAGGGAAAGCAAAATAAATCAAAATTGTACCCCTAAATAAGAGCTCAAAACCCACCTGTGGATGGACCCATGATACGCCTGTAAAGGTAGGCATTGCGGCGGGAGGAGGAGGCGCGTACACTGCGCACAGATGGAGACTTGGAGTAGCGGGAGCTGCGTATCACATCCAGGCGGGCAGTGGCCTCAATCCTTCCGAAATCATTCTCGAGAGTCACGCGATACAGGCCCGCATCGTCAAAGGACACCTCATCGATCTCTATGATCCGAAGATCATCGATTTCCTTTACAGCGATTCTGGGCGTGGGCGTGACAATCAGGCCATCCTTGTCCCAGGTGGCCCAGGGTGTGGGATGGCCCGCGATGGCGCACTGGAAGCGCACACTGTCGCCCTCCTCGACGACGCGATTGTAGGGAATGGCAAGGAACTTGGGCGCCGTGATGGCATTGCGGGCATCGCTACGCCTCCGCTCAGCCACCGCAGATAGATCGATGCTGCTGGTGGCGCGATAGGAGGAGAGACGCATGGGTGAGAAGCTCCTCGCTGGCGTCGAGCGCGGCGTGGAGCGTGGCGTGGAGTGGGCGGAGAGCAGGCCACTGGGCCGGGTTAACTGGCGGCTGAGCATGTTCTCCTTCTCCTCGGGCACATCGACAATGATGCAGGCTGAGGATAGACTGCGACCCACCGAGTTCTTGGCCACGCAAGTGTACTCGCCCTCGTCCTCGGGATACACGCGTGGAATGCTCAGCGTGGCCTTGGTGCCATCAAAGGACATCACGTAGTCACGGTCGGCGGGAACCACTCGTCCGTCCTTTTCCCAAATGATGAACGGCTCTGGATCGGCCTCCACATGGCATTCCAGCGATATCGCATCCCCATCGCAACAGCGCAGGTTTCGCAAGTTGCGGACGAAGCGGGGAAGGGTTTCGATGTTGCTGTTGGATAGCAAATATTTGTTTAATTATTGCTCCGGGGCGGCATTCTGGATAACCTGAACTCACCCATGTCGTGTGTGCACTTTGTCCATGCGGCTATCTTTAAGTATGTCTAAGGGAGAGGACAGAGTTATATACATAAGTTAGGTATAAATACGATTTTTTTTAAATAAATAAATTTCTAGATTTTAAATTGGCGCAAGTTATGAACTGCTTTATCATATTAAGCAAGCAGTGCAACCCGTTAGCCCTGCTTTTGTGTGACCAGATACCGTAGCGATGGGCACACATCGATATCACTATCGATATCGATTGCTAGAGTTCTTTTTCGCATCGCTAGATTTCAGAATGTTTTGTAATTTTAACTAACGAATTTTTGAATCAAAAACTGGCATTTAATGATGAAGGGCATGATCATAGTGCCCATGGACCTGGAGCCCGGGTTCCGGAGGGCCGACATACACACTTTACCAGTGGTTAACAGCGCAATGGTCTTTAACTTTTGCTCAGCCGCCGACAAGTCCAAACAAATGTGAGTTAGTGCCTTCTTAAAATGAACTATAATTAATAGAATTGTTCTTCCTACATACAGAGCTACGGATAAAGGTGACCTCCTGACGGACTATGTACAAATGCAGCGTCGTGGCGAAGTCTACGAACTCAAGGGACTGGTCTTCCCCGCTGCAGACTTTGCCAACACGGACACCCACGCCAATGTGGGCCTGAAGGTCGTGGAAAGCTCACGGATTATATCAGATGGCCAGTGCAGCCTGTGTCCCGCCGCCGGTGAGAATTTCTCTGGGTCAAAGCTGTTTTTCCTTACTAAAATCCCACTCTTGTATAGGAGCCTGTGCCCACATTGTGGCCTTTACGTTTTGGTTGCTCAGCAAGAGCACCGAACGCAATCCCTCGGCTGTGGTCGAGTTCTGGGGCCACGAACTGGAGACGCTGGTGCAGCCAGAGCCCGCGGTAGCCACTCGTATCTGTGATATAATACCCAAAGACGAGGTACGATTGGAGAGCGAACAGAACCTGCAGGAGATGAGCGCCAGTGAGGGACAGGCCTTTCTGGACGCAGTTCTGGACGAACTATCCGCCTGCGGACGAGACTCGGCTCTGTACCGCCAATGCGTGGACATTAGAGACGAATTCGAGCCCCTGTTCATACACCATGTGCTGCTCCGAGCGTCCGAGCTCAACATTTTGGATGTTCCCAGCTTTGTGCACTATATGGAGCTCCAGGCTCAGACGGGAATCTTTGAAACCCTCAACGAGGTGACCCGCAACCAGTACAAGTCCAAGCTGTGGATCGAGGCGCAGTACATGCGCATCCGCTGCTCCATGATGCACATGATTGTCAACCGCAAGTCGACCCAGGAAGACGAGGAGATCTTCAACATGATGTTCTGCAAGGGCCGCGACCGGAACATCGATGATCGGGTGCAACAGAAGCAGCACAAGCGCTTTATCCTTAAACAGACGGAGAAGCTGGAGAACAAGCAGTACCTCGAGTGCGGCCTGCTCCTCGATGAGAGCTATCCCTTCCTGTGTGCCGCCCCGGATGGCATTACGGATGATCACATCGTGGAAATCAAATCGCCTAAGACTGATGAAGACTTTGAGAAGTACCTAGAGGCTCGCGAATCAATAGCACCAAAATACATGGCCCAGATCCAGATCCAAATGTTCATGGCCAATGTGAAGAAGGCTCTATATTGTGTGCTGAGCCCAACGTTCGAGACCAATGGAGCCCTGCACTACGTTTGGGTACAGGCGGATCCCGAGTTCGTGTCCAGCCTGCTCACCATGGCCGAGGATTTCTGGCGGGAAGCTGTCTTCCCGCGCCTATCGAATATCTACCCCCAGGTGGGGTAGACTAGACTGGTCAATAAATCGCAAGACTCGACTTACCTTTGGCGAATATTTGTAGGGAGATTACAGCCTTGGCTTCGCCATGACAGTTGCTGGCTATTACAGAGTAGGTGCCGGTGAAGTCCAACTTGGCGCTGGGTATCTCCAGCCTGTACTCGGGTCCGTCTCCGATGCGCCGGAAGTGGGGGGCGTCCTTGTAATACTCCGGCTGCGGATGAGACGAGACAAGATGGATGGATGCTGTAATTGAGCTTAAGACTCTCAAGGTCACGTCGAGTGGCTTCTATAAGGATCTGATCTGTCCGGCTGACGGTGAGCATGAATCACGAATCACGACTATGTGCCCGATGCTGCTCCGCTGTTATTATTGTGTTGAGCTTATAACCATATAAGCACAAAATTCAATTTCAAGACTGTCGAATAGGAAAACTGGTAACTACGTTGTTGCCCACCCTGACCTCCTCCTCCTGCTCTCGCTTCCTTGGTACGTTGCACGACCGACGACAACTACAGTGGCTAATATTTTTTTCCTTTTTGGCTCGCGTAATTGTTTTTTTCGCGAACACAACAAGCCTGTTATTTGATATGGCTTGAACTTGAATTAGCGTTTGACAGCGAATCGGATTTGTAAGATCTGTCGTCTGGCTGTTCCCAGTGGTCTTGTATAATGCTGCAGTATGACGCACTTGCTCGTAATCCGAGCTGTTCTTCACCTGCCCTTGTAGCAACTTTGTTGCCGTATCGGTTTCTGTTAGGGATCTCTGGACACTTTGTTCTCACTCGCGGATCAATTAAACATTTAAAAAACTTTATCCGCGCGAGCAACTGTGGCAACTCATAAAAAAAGAACACTACAGTGTCTGGCCCACTGGGAGTTCACTTTTTATAGAAAATTGAAAGCGGAAACTAACGATTCAGACTTCCTGATGCCCGAGTATAGGGCCCACTTGTGCCCCTGATAAAGCCAACTTTGACTGGGAGACTGGAAGCGAGAGCAGGCAGCGGTAGCACGATAATACGACCCACATTTGTTGGCGCCGCGATTGCAACTGGCCGACCCACCGACACGCCACTGAGAGCTGCGCCTGCGCGCCTGAGCGAACTGCTGCCTCCCCGCCTGACGTCACATTCTCACCCATTACTCACATTCAGAAAATCGCGCAGCCAAACTACTTCGGGCTTGGGATCGCCAACCACCTCGCAGAATATGATGACGTTGTCACCCTCGTAGGCTTCGCTGGAACGAGGCTTGACCACAAACAGGGGCTCCTTGGAGTACCTAGGATGGAATAGGGGAATAATTATTATTATAATTTATATAATATAGAAATTAATAGTAAAATTATTAAGAAGTTAGCTTTCTTCTTGTCTATATTTTAATTCCAAAACCCCAATACTCACGGCAGGTCGTCAGTCTTGATAAGGGGTATATCTAGAGATCGTTGCGGCGTTGCTATCTTGTTCAGCTCCTCCTCGATGGCCACTCGGCAAATGGTTTCCACTTTGCCAACCACATTGGAGGCAACGCACACATAGATTCCCGCATCTCGCAAGGTGGCCTCGGCAATGATCAGCTCCACGTAGCCATTCGAATCCAAGGTGGCGGTCAGACGACGACTCGGCCTCAAGCGCATGCCATTCCGATGCCAGGTGACGCCCACGGCAGGATAGGCCTCCACTTTCGTGGAAAGGCGTATCTCAGAGCCCTCGCGGAATATGTAGAAGGGGTCCAAGGGCACATAAAAGTCCGGCGAGATGTAGGCCCGAATGCCCTTGTCCACCACCAGGGTGCAGTGACAGGACACCGAGCCCAGTTCATTCTTGGCCAGGCAGGTGTAGGTGCCGCTGTCGTCCAGCGTTGTGGCCGCTATCTCCAGCGTGAAGAACTGTCCCTCGGAGCTGATGAGATGCTTCCTATCGGCCTGGATGATCTGATCGTCCTTGTACCACAGAATTTCGGGCACGGGATAGCCAACGATCTGGCAGGTGAGACGCACCGGATAGGTGAACTGGACACGACGATCGCGCAGACGCATGGTGAAAATGGGTAGAGAGTCGCCCACATCGGCAACATTGCGTCCATGGGCAATCTCCTTCAGACGCGAATCCGCCTCGTAAATCCTCGAATCGGCCACGACTTGGAGCCGGGCAAAGGTGGAGACCCTGCCCTTGGAGTTGGTTGCCTCGCAGGTGTAGCGACCCGAATCCAGCTCGCTGACGGTGGCTATAGTCAAAGCACAGGTGGAACCGATCTGACGGACTTTAACCCGCTCCGAGCTGCTGCTCAGCTGAATGCCATCCTTGAACCACGTGACCTGCGGCCGAGGCGCTCCACGCATATTGCACTGCAGGGTGAAGGATGAGCCCAGCAGAGCCTTCGCCTGACCCGGCAGAATCTTGACGAACTCGGGCAGGCACTCGACGCCGCCCACTTGCAAGGCAGAGCTGGTCTGGACCGTGGGTCCCCAGCCATAGCGGTTCTTGGGCGTCACCCGGAAGTGATACTCCAGATTGGGCTTCAGATTGAAGGCATCAAACGAGTTGATGGGCGTAAGGCCCAGCTCTCGCCAGTATGCGCCGCCCTCATGGCCCACCACCCAGGCCTCCACCTTGTAGGCAATCACCGGGGCAGAGTTGGCACTAACCGGCTTGCCCCACGACAACGAGATGTGCGTGGGTCCGGAGTCAACGACCAGGGGCTCCGTGGAAATGCAACCCGGGGGATCTGGCAAGAGAGAAGATGCGTAAATGAAATGAGGCTGCGAGGGAATACGGGAGTTTGAGGTAGTTGGAAGGCCTCAATTAAAACGCTTTACGCCCCGGAGAAATATATTTTTTATTTTCTTGTTTCCACTACGTAAATGTATAAGCTGGATTGCTGTGCTTTATATAATACATTATTTATATATGTAGGTACGATAATAAAAGTAATTAAGTCAATCGTTCAGAAATACTAACAAAAGATAAATACACGAATTTATAGTGTCTGTGTGCTGCTGGGTTTCTACGATCTCACAGGAAATTTCTTTTGTCGTTTGTGGGCTGAACCGTCGATCTGCAAGAGATTTATTTCAGCTTGGAAATGGAACTGAAACACACAGACAGGACGACTGACACAGACACAGACATGAGGACGGACGGACAGCTGGGAGAGGATTGACTACACATGGTATGTAAACCCAAAAACTCACCTCTGAAGTACGAAGTGTCGCTGTAACTATCCAGGGGAAGGCCCCAGCGTGGTTGCGATGGCGTGGCGGAGCGAGCGCGCGGGTTTACCTATAAGTTTTGTAGTCAGAACGATATATTATATTGCTTTGAATGAACACATATAGAGATTCAGGATATGTATAGTATATTGTTTGGTGCTGGCTGAGGGAGGCGGAGGCGGCGTTCGAAATTTGCAAATAAGATTTTTTGTATTAATAAAGCTTTATTCTTTCTTTTTGGGTATCTTAATCTGTAATAAGAGAAGAAGAAAAGCAGAGAGAGAGAGAGAAGTGCAGCGGTTAGTTAAGCGAAAGCGTTTATCCAGAGGGGACAGCCACAAGCAACGAAGGACACAGTTACGGTTACGAAAAGCCTACCGTCACAGTGACGAATATCCTGTCAGTGCCAAAGTTGTTGCGGGCCACCACAAAGTAGGTGCCAGAGTCGGAGATCTGGGCTTGCTGCACTGTGAATCTGGTGTAGTCATCCGACACCTCTTTGCTGACCCTGTCCGACTGGGTGATGTCCTTGGTGCCCTTCATGAATGTGACTAAAATGAAGAGATTATAAGCTACTCCTTCTACTAAAAAACAAGACGACTTACGCTTCGGTTTCGGATCTCCTCCAATGCGGAAAGACAAAGAGAACGGATCACCCACGGCTATTTTCATCTCAGTGTCCGGTCGCGACAGGAACAGCGGCGGACGCTCATCCTTGGTCTCGGCCATGGAGACATCTATGTTGGCATGCGACTCGATGCGACCAAAAGCGTTCGAGGCCCGGCACGTGTAGGTGCCCTCGATCTCAGGCAAGGCATTCATAATAGTCAATGTGTAGACGCCACGATCAGCCAGGGTCTTGACATTGGGTCCGTCCACCGCCTGGCGATCGCGATACCATTTCACCTCAATGGGCGTGCTGGTCTGCATGAACTCCGCCGAAATTGCCACGGTGCCACCCTTGCAGACCGTCTGGTTGCCCAGGGGCAGCAGGAAGTGCGGCTTATTCGGATCGCGATGGAAGAAGCCGTGCGTCTTCTCCAGCGAGTAGTGCTGGCGGCCCTTGAAGTCCACCTGATGGGAGATCTTGTTCTCGGCTCCCTCGTTGCGGGCCACGCACGAGTAGATGCCCGAGTCCTTCTCCGTGGGATTGTTGATCACCAGCTTGGCATAGCCATCGGCCTGGTCGGTTAGTTTGTACTTCTCATCGTTGGAGATGATCTCGTTGCCCTTCATCCACTCGATCTCGGGACGGGGCTGGCCACGCACGCGGCAATCCAGAACCAACTCATTCTCGTTGAGAGAATATGTGTCTGCAAAGGGGGAAGACAAACCTTATTAGTAAATCCGTTTCAGAGGAAATGATAAACACAAGCGGTTAGAACAGCAGTCAGGATGAACGAAAGCGAAGATAGAGCCTGGAGCTTGGCTGGGTAATACCTCGGATGGGCTGCGTAAAGGTACTTGGTAGCGAGGCCTCCTTGAAGTGCTTGTAGACACGCAGCTGGGCGTGTGTGAGGCTCTCCCCAAAATCGTTGGTGGCACAGCAGGTGTAGTTGCCACTGTCCTCGGCCACGGCGGCATAGATCTCCAGCGAGGCCTCACCGTTCTGGTAAAGCGTCTGAAAGCGGTTATCCGCCGGCAAGGGCTTGTGGTTCTTCAGCCACTCAATGTGGGTGTTTTCATCTGCCGAGACGGTGCACAGCAGGCGGAGATTGCCGCCCTCCGAAACAGTGCGATCATGGAGTAGGGTATGAAAGAGAGGCTTGGCCTTGCCCACGCTGCGCAGGAGGCGATCTCCGGCGCGATGAAGCTCCCCATTGCCATTAACCACCTGTGGCAGCTGCTGTTGGCTGCTGGAACTCAAATGCGACTGACTCCTCGACCAATCCTGCTCGCTAAGCGAGGAGCTGTCCTCATGGCCGACATTGATTAGGCGCTTGAGATCAAAGGCCTTGATGGTGGTGCTGATGGAGTCAATGCGGTCCTCGTGCTCCGCATAACAGGCAAAGATTCCGCAGTCAGAGGGTATGGGATTGCGTATGATGAGCTTCCTAACACCGCCAGGCTCTTCGACAGTCCTGTAGCGATTGTTGGAAATGGTGTGGTCATCCCGCATCCAACTGACATTGGGACGCCCATGCACCTGGCAGCTCAGCACAATCTCATTGCGTTGGGCATCATAGGACTCTGTGAAAATGATCAGAGATCAGTTGTAAATTAAAGATTAACAGAGATGGGATCCTTACCTGTTATAGCTGAGGAGAAACTCTCCGGCAACTTGCCCAAGGATTGGTCCAACACACTCAGCTGGCCGGCACTCTCCACCGTCTGCCTGCTGTTCTTCACCACGCATCTGTACTGGCCACTATCCTCCGCGCGGGCATCGTAAATCTCCAAGCTGATGGCTCCGTTTATGTTGTAGATCTTGTGACGGGCATCCTTGGTCACGCGCTCGTCATTTCTTAGCCAGTGGACATCCTCAATGATGCCAGTTACATAGCAGATAAGTTGGGCTTTGTTGCCACTGCCAATGGTCATGGTCTTTAGGCTGGTCTCCAGATTCAGTCTTAGCTTGGCCTCGCGTGCCCGGGCCTTGACGGCAGCAGTGTCACTTGTCGGAGCGGCGGAGGCTTCATCCCGTTTGATCTCCTGGATAACCACATCAATGGGTTTCTTGTCCGAAGTTCGCTCCCTCACATAGTCCGAGGCTTGCACAAACTTGCTGATCTTCATCTGACCATTCTCGCTCTCCGCATAGCAAGTGTACAGGCCAGAATCATCGCTGCCAAAGCTGGAAATGGTCAAGAGCTTAACGCCGTCGCTCTGCTCTGCGTACTGGTATTTCGGACCCTCCACGGGCAGCAGGGTGTTGTCTCGCTGCCAGTAAATATGAGGCTTGGGGCTGCCCGAGACCTTGCACTCCAGAGTGAGCTGGTTGCCCTGGGAATGGTATGCATCTGGAACATGGAACATGACACACAAGACACATAAGACAGAGTACGAGGAGGTAAGGGTATGGATTTCAGGACTGTTAGCTTACTTATAACTTACTCCTAGGACTACAAAGAGGGCTACATATTTCTCAAAAAACCAGGACACTCGGACGAGAACACACAGAGCCTCCTCCTACCTTTGATGCCCACTACAAAGGTGGGCGAAATAACCTCCGGCTTGCCCGTGCTGTACACAAACAGGTTGCAAGTGCTCACGATTTCGTTCTCCGAACCCCTGACCCGCAACGTATACTCGCCGGCCTCCTCCTCCGTTACCCCCACAAGATTCAGCCAGGCGATGCCATCCTGCATGGACATCTTGCTCTTGGGACCAAAGGCAATCGGCTGATCGCCATGGAACCACTTTGCCGTTGGCTCCGGTCCATCAATGTTGACCATCCACTTGACATTGCTGCCGGACTTGACCGTGCGGTTGGACAGGAAGTTCCTGAAGTACAGCCGCTTCCTTAGATCCGGTGGTGGTGGCACCTCACGCCTGGAGCTGCCCTGCTCCTCCTCATCAGGCTTGGGCTTCCTGCGACGCTTCTCGCCACCGGCAGCTGCACCCTCTCCGCCCTCGCCGCCTTCGCCCTCCGCGGCGGCACCTTCTTCACCGGCTGCCGGTGCCTCCTCATCGCCTCCAGCCGGACGCGGTGGCCTGCCCTCCCTGGGCGGAGAGTGGCGCGGTACCCGGACTCGCGGCTCCACAGTAATAACATGGACAATCTCCGTCTTGCCCTCACGATTCTCGGCCTGGCACACGTACTTGCCGCTGTCCGAGGGCTTCGGGTTGCTAATGAACAGCTCGCAGGTGCCGTCATCGTGGTCCACCTGCTGGTACTTGTCGCTATTCTCCACCTTAACGCCATCCTTAACCCACGTGACTGAGGGTGTGGGCAGACCACGCACATGGACATCCAGCTGCAACTCGTTGATCTTGCCGTGAAGCGTGTCCTTGATGTTGCGCGTGAAGGTGGGCGGCACATCACCGGTGCCAGGATCCTCGTACACTTCCAGACGACACGAGGTGGAGGCCTCGCCTGTCTCGTCGCGACCCCAGCACTTGTATTCGCCATTATCCTCGGCCGTGGCGCTCATGATCTCCAGCAGGCACAGACCCTCGCTGTAGCGGCCCCTGATCTTGGGACTGTTTTGGATCTGCTCGCCATCCTTGAACCATTTGACCTGCGGCTCCTTGGCGTCCAGGAAGCACGAAATCTTCACCTTGGATCCCTCGGCCACGACACGATCTCTCATCGAGGTGCTAAAGTGGATGGCGATGTTCTTCTCGCGACGCTTACTGGACAAACTGGCCGTATCGGAGGCATAGTCGGTGGCATAGGCAGAGGATGAATCGGCTTCGTCATCCTTCTTGGGACGACGCTTGCCCTTTCCTCCCTCCTCAGCTTCCGATTCGGCTTCAGGGGCTGCGGCAGCCACTGGCTTCTTCTCCGCGGGCTTCTCCACCTCTTTGGGACGCAGCAGACTCTTGTCCGCATGGAAGACGCCATGGATGTTGTCAGCAATGTGATGAGCTTTGCCCTCGAAGAGCACATAGTGGGAGATCTCCATCTTGCCGGCGCGGCTCTCGGCCTTGAGCACATACTTTCCAGAGTCCTTGTTGTCCGGCCGATCGATGATGAGCTCACAGGTTCCATCTTGATGCTCGATAAGCTGGTAGCGACCACCGCTCTGGATCTCCACGCTGTCCTTGAACCACTGAACCTCGGGCGTGGGCTGGCCACGCACGGCTGTCTCCAGAATCAGCTCGTTGGTGTTGAGATGATAGGTTTCTAGAGGAGTAAAAGCACCGAGTTCGGTTACGTAAGGCACACACTCATTGCATAAGGGAAACGATCGATGGATGATGGCATTGCACAATCACACACAATGAGGGATGGATCTCTAAATATAGATCAATCGGTCCGATCGATCGATGCCGCCACCGAGATCTTACCTTTCAGAGAGCGAATAAAGACGGGCTGCACATCCGTGTTGACCTTAGGCTGGTACACATGCAGCAGGGCCTTGGTGGTGATCTTGCAGAACTCGTTCTGGGCTATAATGGAGTACGTGCCCGAGTCCTCCGCCTGGGCATTGACGAATTCCAGCACCGCCAAGCTATCCCGATTCATGTTACGGATGCGTGGTCCATAGGTGACATTCTGGTCATCTTTTTGCCACTTGATAGTGGGCTCCGGGCCACCGATCACGGCCTGTAACTTGACCTTGGAGCCCTCGGCCACATACCGATTGGACAGATTGACCGTGAAGTACAGCATTTGCTTGGGCGAGGGATCCGGCATACGGCTGCGGCGCTCATAGCCACCCTCACCGTCACCGCCGCCGCCCTCAGCATCGTCGTCCTTCTTCTTCCTCCTGGCCTTGGCCTTGCCGCCACTGCCACCGCCGCCCTCAGCTGGCTCACCTCCTTCCTGCATGGCAATAGCAGACAGAATGCTCGAACGCCTCGAGGTATGGGTGGTGTCGACCACAACCGTGTGGGTGGTCGACTGAGTGCCCAGCTTGCTCTTGGCGGTGCAAACATAGATTCCGTTGTCATTGATCGTCGGCTTGTTGATGATCAGCTCGCAGATGCCGTCCAAGTGCTCGATCTGCACCACACGATCGTCGAGCACGATGGGTATCTGGTCCTTGGTCCACGAGATCACCGGCCGGGGATTGCCGCGCACCTTCGTGTCGAGAATCAGATCGTTTTGCGAGGCATGGTACACATCTAGAGAACAAAGTCAATCAATCAATTCCCAGCTATTTTTGTACGCCAACGACCTCAATTGATCGAACATCGATGGTCGGACAATAGACGACACAAACACACAGTCGGGAGATGGGGATCGTGTAACCAAAACGACAGAGCACACACATCGAAAGGAGAGAGTAACAGGGGGAGACGGGAGATACCTCGCAGTGGCAGGGCGAATATGGGCTCCGACTCGTCGCCATCCGCCTGCGCCGTGTAAACCTTAAAGTAGCAGGAGGTCTCGATCTCACTCAGATCGTTCTTCGCCACACACTTGTAGACGCCCGAGTCGGCGGGGGTGACGTCGGCGATCTCTAGTATGGCCTTGCCCTCCTCCGACAAATTCTTGATGTTGCCGCCCACCACCACCCATTTGTCGTCCTTCATCCAGCGGGTGTTGGGCTGGGGTCCGATTACCGTTGCCACAAACTTAATGGTGGATCCCTCGAGCGCCATCCGATCACGCAGCTGGGTGGCAAACGAGAGCTTCTGCTTGGCCGGCACCAAGGGCTCTGGAGAAGCCCGGACTGGACGCAAGCGCTGCTGCTCGGCCTCGGCATCGGCTCGCTTCTGGTCGGACTCGGCCTTCGATTTAAGGGCCGCCTCCATGGCCTTCTTGGCCTGCTTCAAGCTGTCTAGCTGGATCTTGTCGCGGGCATGGAAGATGCCGGGCACATGGTAGTGCAGATTCTTGGCCACCTCCACGGTGTGATTGATCTGAGCCTCTCCACTGGAATTAAAGGCCTTGAGCGTGTATATGCCGCCATCCTTGTTGCCCGGCTTGTAGATCAGCAGCTTGCACACACCGTGCGCCTCCTCCAGGATCGTAAACTTGTAGCTGGCCTTCACCTGGAAGGCGCCGCGCCACCAGGTGATCACGGGACGGGGCACGCCGTGAACGTGGCACTCGATGGTCAGCTCGTCGTCGCGCAAATGGTAGTACTCTGAAACAGGCACACATAGAGAGAAGGGGTTCTTAGGAATGCACCGAAATCAGGGGCCAGGAACAAATACCTTTGATATACTGAATGGAGGGGGGTTTGGGTTCGTCCTTGAACACTTCGTAGATGGTGACAATGCAGGACGATGTCACCTCATCGTTCTGGTTCGAGATTACACACGAATACTCGCCGGAGTCCAAAATGGTGGTATTGAGCACCTCCAGCACCAGGATGTTGTTGTTGTTGAGGATGCGATGGCACCCATCGCGCTCCAGTTGCTTGCGGTTATGGTACCACTTGGCCGACAGCTCTGGACCATCCACGGCGCAGGCCAGACGCACACTCTGGCCGGCTTCGGCCGCTCGATCGGACAGGAAGTTAATGAACTTGGGATTGCGGGCCTGCTCACGGCGGCGCTGCCAGTCGGCGTCGCGCTCCTTCTCGCTGATGCGCTTGGCCTGGCTGTATTTGCGCATCTGCTGCATGAACTCCTCGCCCTCGATGGCGGCTATGCGCTGCCAGCGCTCCTCCTCGTGGGGATCGGGGCGAACGAAGTCGTCCGAGGAGTCACTGCCGCGACGTTTCTCGTCCTTCTTCTTCAGATCGGTTACAGCGTCCTCCTCCTCTTCTATATCACGATCCTCGTCGACCTCATTTTCTTCTCCGGCATACTCCTGATCTTGATCCTCATCGCCATAGCCGGCTTCGGTGCCCTCCTCGCCTTCCTCACCCATGGCCGATGGATCCTCCTCATCCTCCTCAGCCTCGGCCTCTTCGAGGGCCCGCTGCTCGGCCTCCAGTCGCTCCTGCTCTTCCTTCTCGGCCTGCAGGCGCTTCTGTCGCTCCTCATAGGTCTCGCCCTTGGGCTTGGCCCGGGCTGCCGCTTCCTCGGCAGCCTTGGCAGCGGCCTTGGCCTGCTCCTCCATCTGGAGCACCATCTTGCTCTTCTTCGGCGGTGGCTTGGGTGCGGCCTGCTGCTGCTCAAACATTTTCTTGCTGGCCTTCTGGCCTCCACCGATCTCCAGTTTCAAGGTCAATTTCGGACTAGGGGATTTTTCCTTTTTCTCCTTCTTCTTTGGCGGAGCCTTCTTCTTGCCCTTCTTGACAGGCTCATCGCCTTCATCGAGATCGATGCTATCCTCTCGATCGTCGCCGCCGTAGTCGCCCAAGTCTTCGCCATCCTCGGCGCCGGAAGGACTCATGTCCTTGTCGATAGACTTGCGCTGGACGCGCGGCTTCCTGGCCTTTTTCTCCTTCTTTTTCGGTTTGACCTCCTCGATGATCTCCTCCTCTTCGACCTCCTCGTACTCCTCGACAACGTAGATAACCTCAACGTTGGACACATCCATTACGGCAGCGCGATCGATCACCGACAGATCGGAGGTTATGTAACGCACGGGCTTCTGCACGTCCACTGGCTCGGAAATGTCCATGATGAGGGCGCGATCGAAGACGGCGATGTTGCAGGTCGTCTGGCTCTTAATGTCCCGGCCCAGCTCGAAAGGAGTCTTCTCCTTCTCCTCCCGCTTCAGGAAGGGAGTAATGCTGCGCCATGTCGACGGCGTGGCACTGCGCCGAGTCATGTACAGTGTGAACGGGGTCTGACTCCTGCCATGAATTGGCGTGGCACTGCGTCCGCGTAAGCTGCCCGGAGTTGGTGACTTAAGCTTGCGCTTCTTTTGCGTCGGCACCTGCAGGGTATCCTGGGCAGCGGCCGCCTCCGGTTCGGCGGAAGCCCGTGGCTCGATATCTCCGTCCGTTTCTCCCATTTCGATTTCGGATTGTATTCGTTCCGCTTGCGGGTTTCGGAAGGATAACGTGAACGGAATGAGATTCGTAAATGAAAACCGATAAAATTTATATATCCGTCCCGAGTTTCTAGATCAATATATATATATATTTAGAGCCCGCAACGGTTCGATCGAGTTTTTCGGACGTGAGACGTCCGTTCGATGCTAAAGAAGATTCACGACTGTCACCGAACGTGGTGAAAATTTCGAAAGCACATTCCCCGTGTCTCGGCTCGATCTGAGTAGTCCAAATTGCCGAATCGATTTAATTGTTAATGCTAAAAACAATTTTACGAATTCTGTTTTGTTCGTTGTACAAACACACACACACACGCACACACACATGCAGTAACATTGATTGCCAAAATGCATTTCTATTTAAATACCGGCCACTTTTAATCAATGCAGAGGCATTCAATTTAAGTAAACGGAATTATATAAGTTCGAATCGAATTGGCTAATTAAAGAGGCGTCTATTTAAATGCTATGATAAAGTGCCTCCTCAACTCTCGCACTCGGCACATGCCATATTTACGAACCGAAAGTGCGAAGCGATGGATTAGTCAAGACAGGTATACCACACCCGACTTATCGAGACTTATTCTGGCCTTAAGAGCTAGCTTCCTATATACTAAATAAACGCCAAAGGCAAGGTGCACATTGTTAAAGTAAAAGAAATATCCTCAATTGCAAATTACCACTAATTAAGTTTGAAATTCGGGCATTGGATCAGTAGGTAGACTAGGTAGACAGCACTTACCTCGAATGTTGCGTGTAAATATTGGCGGAGTGCCAAATTTGCTTGAAGGTGCTTCGTATATAGTCACAAGACAGCTAGTTTCGACTTCTCCATTTTGATTGGACGCTATGCAGCGATAAATGCCAGAGTCACTCACTTCGGCCGATTTAATTTCAAGGCACGAGAGTCCGTCGTTCAATGTTCTCCTGTACTTGGCATCGTTCTCGATGGGACTGTGGCTGTTCTGCCTGAACCATTGCACGTTCATATCGTGACCCGATAGCCCGCATGTCAGCTTGAGGTCGCTGCCCGAGGCCGTGTTCCGGTTGGTCAATTGAATGTCCACTGTGGGCTTGCGCTTGGCACTGCGCGACTCCTTTCGGTTCTTGTACTCCGAGTCCATGGACTTGTATGTCTGCAGGCTAACTGAGTCAGCCAAGTCTTCAGAGCTCTGAATTCTCTGATCGGGTCGCTTCATAACGAATTCTTCTTCGGCTTTGGTAGTCAACTGGGATTTCTTAACGGTCGGCTCTGCTTCAATGGGTTCTGTCTCTGCAAGCTTCTTATCATTAACAAATTCAGGTGGTTTGCTTTCATCTTTCAAAGTCTTTGCTTTCTTGTCAATTCCGGTGACAGGCGTAGTTGATGGTTCTTCATCTGGAAAAAAGTTTATTAATTAATTATAAATATATTTGCTTATGTATTTTCTAAAAACTTACGGATACGTGAAGGAACCGAATCCTCAGACATTGCCAATCCATCCTTATCAGCACGGTCCCTGGACTTAGCTTTCAATGTCTGTTCTTCCGGTGATGGTTTATCCACAGGCTTTTCTTGTTCCGCTTTAACTTCAGTTGCCTTCTTTGACTTTCTCTTAACATCCTTCTCCGTCTGTTTCGCAGACGCAGCTTTCTGTTCTGGTTCCTCAGAAGATGGTTTTTCTACAAGTTTCTCGCCTTCGTCAGCCTTGTCGTTGGAGACCTCTTCCTTTTTGATATCTTGCTCAGCTTGTTTTTGTTTCTCAGCTTCCAATTGTTGTTCTTCGAAGGTTTGTTTTTCCAGAGCCTTTGCTTTCTTTGACTTAGACTCAGCATCCTTTACCTCGGGCTTCTTGGCTTCTTCCACCTTTTCCTCGGATATCTTTTCTGCAGTAACTTCAGAAATCTCTGCCTTTTCGGATGTCTTCTTGATGTCTTGCTCAGCTTGTTTTTGTTTCTCAGCTTCCAATTTTTGTTCTTCGAGAGTTTGTTTT
>JAEIIL010023628.1:0-21288 GCA_018905715.1 Drosophila lini | reverse complement strand
TCAGTCAGAAGTTTGCAACACAGTGAAGGAGACCTTTCCGACCCTATAAAGTATATATATTCCTTATCAGCATCAACAGACGAGTCGATCTAGCCATGTCCGTCTGTCCGTTTGTACGCAACTAGTCCCTCAATTTTAAAGCTATCTGAATGAAACTTAGCATATAGTCATCTGAATACTCTCACTGCTATATATGTATGTCGGTTTTGACGACTATATCATATAGCTGCCATACAAATGATCGAACAATTTTTTGAAAAAAAAATTATATAACTTGGCAGTTTTTTAACATATTTTCATTATTTTTCCGTTTTTAACTTTATAAAAATCGGACGACTAGATCTTATAGCTGCCATAGGAACGATAGGAAAATTGATATAATTAATAATTTTAATTTATTTTTTTAAACGATTTAACTTTATTTATTTATTTTTTTAAATTTTTTCAAACCAAATTTTTTTTAATGCTTTGTATAAATATACAACTTTTATATATATCCTTTTTGTATTTAATTTATTAATTTGACCAGAATGAATCGATTCTGCTAGGCCCTAGCAGCTAGGGTATACAAACTTCGGCGTGCCGAAGTTAGCTTCCTTTCTTGTTTACTCTTAAAGTTGATGTTGGAAATATTTTATGCATTGTTTTGATGAGTAATTAAATTAAAATTAGTGTCCTAAAAATGTTATATCCCATAGCTAACTCGAAAGTGCTTTCATATATAGAGACGCAAGATCAAGGCTCTCCGGATCACCTAACCCACTTTCCACCACCACCGTTTGTGGTGGTGCTTGAATAGATGATGACGCTAGGTGGTTGGCGGCCACATCCTCCTCCAGCCTCCATCCTCCATGCTCCTAGCTCTGGGGGAGTGCTGTTCGCAATTTGTTGCGCTTATCCGTGGGCAGGATTATCGCCGGCGGGCGTTGCCACCCCGTTGCAATTAAAATTAATAAACGAACCGAGAGGCGAACTCGTGACGCCCCCGCATATAACCGGAGAAACGGAGACACTGGAAATCATTATCAATTGGCATTTCATTTTGATTTCCAAATGCATTTCTCTGTGCTCGTTGGCATCTAGTTTTTGGCCAGGGAGAAGGAGCAAGGGGCTCCTCTCGGTGTTTATCGTTTAAGGAAGTGTTAATTTATTTGCTCCTCTCGTTCGGACGCCGCTGCTGGCCCCCAGGGGCAGTGAAAACAAAACGAAAACAAAGCTCCGTAATAAATTGCCATCGATAGCCAAAAATTATTGATTATTTCGAAATGGACAGCGTTAAAAGTTTATGATGCTGCTGTGGCATCGCTGGCGGTTATGAGATCAAACAGAAAAAAATCTCCACCGAAATGCGAAAATGTGCCAACAACACGATAGGCGCGCACAAGATTTCCTCCTTTAACGTTTTCTTACTTTTTTTTTTTTTTGTTTTCTAATAATAAGAGACAGCGCAGCGAATGAAAGAAAAAAATCATACATCAAGATTATTGTTACTCGCGGCAATTGCATCACAGTAATGGCTGCAAAATAAAAAAAAAACAAAGCAGCTGAGCAACAGAAAAAAAAATGGAAATCGCAAGAAACATTTTTCATTTGCATAAAAATTCATGGCAACTACAAGCGCTAAAAATGTTTGCCGCATGTTTGAGCCCCATCGGGGGTGGGGGAGGGACCAGGGGGCGGGGGTTCCTGCAGTGGGAGGCTGTGGAAAACAACAACCTTCAAGCTACAAAACACTTGACTCCTCTAACCGAACCGAACCGAGTCGTTCGGGATTCCAAAAACTGAGACCACGTCGCGTTGACGGCGCCTTGGTTTGATTGAACACAAGGATATGTGTCCGCAGGCCAAAAAAATACAACAAAAAATACAAAAAAAAAGCTATACAAAAAGCTACAAAAAACAGAAAATAGTACAGCAACAATAACATAAAGTAAAGCTTAGTCAAAAACAACAACTGCGGCCACAATTTGAAACCAAAACGCAACACTTTCACTCTACTTAAGACGGATGAAGCTGCGGCAAAAAGGAGGCGGTTCCAGGAGGCGGAAAGGCTTGGGGAACGGGGGGGCTTGGAAATCGGCGGGGAAAATCAGGGGAGGCGGGCGCCTGCCTTTGAGACACCATCTCAAAAGCGTTGGTGGGAAAATCGCAGCAATCGTTTTCACGTCTCTTTCATATTTATTATCATTTGCAAGAGTCTCGTTTTAGCTTCGGTTTTTGCTGCAGCCAACCGACCGCAGGAAAAATGCAGATGAAGCCGAGGGAAAAACGATTTTCCAGCCGCCGGCAGGAGTTTGTCATCTGGGACAAGAGACTGTGTCTTTCGTTTTTTCGCCGGGCAATTAATCAATCAACAGACCAGGACAGTCGGACACGAGGTTAAAAATCGTTAAATCAGTAAAAACATTTTATTAAGATTTTACAATTAGGAAAGTCGAGCCCGGCAAGGAGATATTAATCATTAGAGTATTTAATAAATACTATGTAAGGAAGATGGTAATCTATTTAAAGAAGTGACCTGCATAAATATGCAATAAATAATTATAAAATAGTAGTTTATATATAAAGAGTTCGTCTTAACTTTATTTAATATCTCTTAGTAGCTCTTTCCCAATCCTGCTGCCACCCCAAGTGGTTGACCCACCACCACCTCATCCGCATCCAAAAAATCCCCATTTCTGCAGCATGTGGAGCACTGCAGTTTAGGAGAGCACACAAAAAAAAAAAAAAAAAAAAAAATGTCTGGCGGCCGAAACGAAGGCAATCACGATTTTGTATTTGAAACGTTTTTTGCGCGTTTTCAATTTCCCATTTTTGGTTTTTCTTCTTGTTTCTGTGGGGCTTTCAGGTGGGTGGTGGGTGGTGTGTGGTGTGCTCGACTGTGGGGGGGAAAGGCCACGCAGAAGGAAACAGATACGCCTGTCCACAGATCGCGAAAAACAGAAGGAGAGCTATGGCTTCCACATCGACTTCGTCTGCGAATGCGACTTGTGGCCTGGCGCTTGTTGCGTTCGCTGAGGCGACGCTAATTGTTTCCGTCTGTTAATAAAAATATTTCAGATCAGTAACAAATTGAAAACAAGGGGGAAGGAATCGGGATCGGCGGGAGCTGCTGTTTATGCAACGCCTCACGAAATGCAAATTGACATTTACGTGGTTGCAACACCGCCAACAAAATGCCACACAGTCGGACATTGGGCCACCGGCTTTATAGCCTGGCAAATAAGGAGCAACACGACGTGGCCAACAGTTAAATAAACAACAACAAAATTATAGGAAAGACTAGAAAGAAGGTGAATAGCACCGAAGAAAAGAATACCTTGTCATTGATTTCATTTCATATTTCTATACATGGTTTAATTTTAAGAAAATATAGAAAACGAAAAAAAAAAACAGGGTATAGTGAACAAATTAGGTATCTAATGTAGATAGATATACCTAACTATTAATGAAGGATCCAATAAATATGCTAAGCCTCAGTACAATATTACAAATAACTCCTTAAAGGGTATACAAAATTAAAAAAAGAAAATACCCAGACCGAGCAAAGACAAAAAATTGTTGGCGACACTTTTGGCCGTTCCTGTAGTTTTTGCCTCTTTTTTTTATGAGGCTGTCGCTGTTTCTGTTGCTTTGGCTGCCGTGTTAAAGGTCAATGAGTTTGGGGTTAGTGGACCTGAACCTGGGAGCCTGCCAAGAGTTTCGCTTCGGCCTGTTGTGCAACCTCCGATCGGGAGTCAGATGATGGGATAATGTCAGCGCAGCCATAGAATCGTGTCGCATTTGGCTAAATTGCCAGCCATTTTTGGTGCGTGGTTTGGGGCTGGAAGACAATGGAACTGTAAGATTTTCCACAGAACACTTTCCCGTCAAATGAGCGGGGAAAAGCCGCCGAGCGTAACCAAGAGCTGGAAATCAAATGGGTTGACCTCATTAACCGAGCCCAAAAGGGTTGCGGGGCGAGGGGAAAAGGGGGCCATGGTAATCAGCGTGGGCAGAAGAATCACGGGAAAGAGTTGAACAAAAAAGCAAAAATAAAAAGGCAAAGATCCGTAGAAGAAGCAGAACAATAAAATTACAATAATCGCCGGGGTAATGTGCTCTTCGAAGGGGTGTTGAGGGCTCCAGAGAGGGCGGTGCTCAAGCGACCATGATGATGATGAACTTGCAAAGACAACTCCCAATGACAATGACTCTTGTCTCGCACTTTTTTCCCCATGTTTGTTTTTGGCAAACTTGGTTACGCTTTGGAGAATTTCTCCCCCCAATCGGAAAGGGTTTGTTAACCTTTCAAGAAATTGGCCAAGAGCTTAACGGTGAAGTGATGAATTACTGAGTAGTGAAAAAAAGAGTGTATTTAAATTGTAGTTCCGTATTACCATGTTACTTGGGGATTTTATGAAAAAGTTATGCGCTCAAAGGGGTCATTATTTGGTTTATATATTACAAAAATCATTGTATATATATTTTTTTAATATAATAAATATCATTTGTTTTTTTTTTCAAATCACATAAACGTATTTGTACATATGACACATATAACAGAAAAAGTGTGGCCGATAGAGCTTATGCAACAAAGTTAGTGTGAACGCTTAGACAACAGAATTTTATGAAGCAAATAATTAATTCCCCGATAGTTGAATTCTGGAGCAAATAAGCTAAGCTTTTCTTATAACAAAAGAAAAAGTGTGATTCTGTTTAATTCCGAAGGACGCTTTTCGTAAGAAAGTGGAAGAGTGTGACCAATAGTCTCTATAAAGCAAACACAGTGTGACTGCATAGCATACATAATTTAAACAAAGTCAAAAATACTTTCTGGGTATTTCCTTCCTTTCCTTTCCGACTGAATGTTATTTTAAACTAAAAAAATATCTGTTTCCATACAAACTGCTGAAAATATCAACTAACTATCGCGATACCTTGTCTATACTTTCAGTAATTCATTCTTTAACGGAATACCCTGAATTTTTTTCTGACTTGTTTTGAGCTGATAATTTACAAATTCATACTTAATAATAATAATTTGTTTTTTCTATTAATTTAGCATTCAATGAATGACTATTTTTCTTAGTGTAAACAAAGCGATCCCACGTTTGCCGATGTCTGGGTTTGAATGCGGTTGCAATGGCAACATTTGACTGACATTCGATTTTCGCAATATGCCCGCCTGTTGCTGCTGTTGACTTGGCTGATTTCTACCGATTTGCGATTTGTTAATGGCTCGAATATTAAGTTACAATTATCTGACGGACGGCCATCGATGGCGATCGGCATGGAGACGGAGATGGAGGAGGCTCCTCCACTGTCATGGCCATTTCACTTTCAGCAAGATGCGGCGACGAGAAATCGTGATGAAATTGATTTGCGGCTCTTTATTTTTTATTCGCCATCATAGTTACCGACAGCTCTCCATCTGTCCGTCTCTCTCGCGGCGGGAACTGCATAATTTTCCCGCTTTCCAGCTATTTTGCATTTTGCATTTCGCAGTTGCCATTTGTCTACTCGGGAGGTTTTCCTCTCCGGCGCTTCCACAGATATTCCTCTGTCAAATTGCCAAGCGGCAAGCGACGGCATTTTCCCCTCGATTTTCCACCCGACTTCCCGATGCCACCCACCTACCCCTCTACTCTACGAGAAAGAAGAAAAAACTGCACTCTCAGTTGGCTCTTTAACACGAAACTGAATTTAATTTGCTTTTCAGTCGCTCAGTCTTTTAGTTTCTTCGTTTCTTTTGCATTTATTTGGCATGTTTGTTGTCTAATTGAGCGAGAAATTGCCGTTGATTGATTGTTTTGCATGCAATGTGTTATTTGTTATCGTTATTGTTACTGCTGCCATTTCAATCGGTGCCTTTATTTCCCCCTCGGTCACGACTACGGCTACGGCTAAGTGCGATTTAATTTGGCCAACAATTTGCAACGGAGCCATAAATCTTTTCTTAACTTAACAAGAAGTAAGTTACTGACCAAACGGAAACTCTCTAAAATTCAATCATAAATGTCACATGGCCTTTCAAATGGTTTTCTTGTCAAAACTCTTTCATTTACAGTTTGTTAACTGTGAAAGGCTTTAAAATAACTTTTAAGTGGCGAGCAGGCAGCATTAATTTATGCCCAGGCTGGAATTTAATGCATATTGGCTGGCAATTCCCATGCTGCCAGTCTGTGAAAATATTATTATTTAAAACGACAACCAGCCATTTGAGGTCTGGTTAATTGTGAGGCATTGCCCATTGCCGCTCTCTGTCGCAAAATAATTAATAAATAAAAAACAGATGAAGTGCGTTTAAATGAAAATGACTCAAACTGATGGCGTTATTTATGGGGGGGCTGTATATGATTAAGGCTTAACTCGAAACTGTATTTTTGTTTGTTATTACAACTAATGTTTTATTTGAAAATACTATTATATTGATGCCTTAGTTATGGCCACAATGAAAAAGAAAGTAGTAAAGTAATGAAAGAGTGGGGATAATGAAACCCACTAATATCCAAATATAGCTGCTATTAAATTGTTTTACAAATCTCTATTTCAATTTTATTAAACCAATTTAAGTGTTTTGTTTTGAATGCCACAGTAGGACCTCTGAAGGGTATCTATTGTGGCACATTGTTCGGATTCCTTCCTTGTTGGCCCATGGCATTGTCATGTTTATGGTAATTAACAGCTAATGGGTTCTACGCCATTGCAGTTGTTAATTAGCAAACATGGAGCCCGAGTCCATTCTGCCAGCCTGCCCTCCTGCCACACCATCTTGCCACAACTCCGGCGGCAGACAGCATTTCTGTGTGCGTTTTGAGTGCAGGCTCTTTGTTTGGACAGCGATATTTCCTCAATTGAATTTCACAGGCAGATACACCGACAGACATACAGGCCGCGAAATAAAAATATATGGCATCGGGCTGCGGCCACAAATCGCTGCTTATTAATTTCCCCAAGAAAGTTCGCCAAAGGCCACAGAGTTTCCACAAACTCCAACGATCTCCGGCTGGCCGGTCATTTATCAATTCACAGAGTTGCCAATGGACTTTTCGGCCTTCGATGGAAGTGTGAAAAACCGGGTGGGGGAAAGGTGGAAAATGGGAAATGGGCATCGGCTGCGGCAGCGGCAGCATCGCATTAACTGCACAGGTGTCCACTTAATTGACAGCTAACGAGGCACCGAGGAGCAGACCAGAGACCCAAAAGCAAAAAGCCGAGGCCAGACACATCAATATTTGATGAAGTGCATGTCGCTGCGATTACACAGGAAAAAAAAAACTGTAAAAAGCTTATTTCTGATCAAAGTAAGTAGTAGGAATAGGATAACTATTTATGTATAATAGATTTTAGTCCTAGAGGAACACTCTTTTGAATGGAATACAGTTTAAATAGTCTAAGTTGATCATAAAAATGGCGATCGAAATTAACCTTTGATAGTCTTAATTTTCTGTCATTCATAATTTAATAATCGTTTTAAAACCCTGAAGCTAACTATTACACCAAAATGAAAAGGAAAACGAACCAAATTTATTTCCTCATGTATTTTACAAATTCACAAATTTTCCAAAGTGGAAAAATGATTTATTTGATTTGTGTGCAATGCAGTTCATTGAAATAAGTCAGAAAGGGGTTTCAAGTTGGCCTAGACCTTTTGATTTATTTCAGCCTGGTCAGAAGGGCGGTGGCAAGCGAAGGTGTCTTTTGCCGCACAGAGGACAATAGCCTATAATTTGGGACTCCTTAGCGCAGAGTTTGTAAGATTTCCGGTTGCTGCGAGCGATTGGGAATGATCCCTTTCCCTTAGAGATCACATTCGTGGCACTTTCCCTCGAATCGCATTCCTCATCGCTGTCTGTTTCTGGGCAGCCACACAGGAAGGACCTCAGAGGTTCCAGCACAGACTTCTCGCCACCGCCATGCTCACGTTGCTCCACCATCAGGCTCATGGGTGAGGGAAACCTTTGGCAGTTGCCCCGAATCTTGTCCAGCTGCAGTTTATCCTCCAGCTCCTTCTGGGCCATCGCCAGGATTTTCCAGATGGAGGCTCCACCGGAGGATCCACAGCGTAGGTTGTACTTCCGCTGCTCTTCGTACATCAAAAACCGCAGCTCATGGAGCTGCTTCCAGCGCTCGAAGTCCGCATTTCGACTATTCTCAGTCTCCGTCTCCAGCTCCTGCTGCCTGACGACCTGCTGCCCTTGATTGGGCTTCTTTTGAGACATTTTGGCCATATGTTGGGAAGGTTCGGCCCAGAAAAGAGTTCTCAACCTGGCCAACTCACTTTGTCGTTCACAGCTACGCTTAGGACTATTCATGGCAATCCCCTAATTTCCAGGAAATTTCCTAATTTCAACCATTTTTTATACCCAAACTATCCGAAACTAACCTCTAAGCCAGCTTTATATGTTAGGAGGGGAACTCACCCACTGAGCTGATCACATAGGTGGCCGGCGGCTTCAGGACACTCCGGGCGAAGGCTCCACGGAGGACCTCCAGGGCACAGGGTTCAGCGGTGACCAGGAGCATTCCAGGCGCCACGTGTCCGGCGTACTTGAGAGCCCGCGTGGCTGCCGTCAATGGTCCATTCCACCAGCATTGTGCGTTGGCGGCCAGGAAGTTCTGCAAACGAAAATAACAAAAATTAATTAATTTTCATAAAAAATATGTTTTTTTACCTAACAACCATTAAATTTTTATGATACATCTTTTACACTCCGCCAATTAGCAAGTGAAAAGCAAAATTAATTTCCCTTCTGCAGTATCCTCGTTATGTGGGACTTTCCAAATCAAAAACAAGTCTTTTTTAACGCGCTGTAATGCAAGTTCACCAACATTAAGCATCCCTTTCTTCAAGGAAACGCTGCGGAACAGGTCAAATGGGGTGTTTGGCAGCCAACTCCGGTGGGAGTCTGCATCTCATCAGCTAATTGACAAATTGCAGTGCTCCGCGTGGCATAATTGGTGTGCTGCTGTCTGGCTTAAAGAGCTATCCATCTGTGGGCGGTGCAGCCCGGTTGTTGCTGCTGCTGCTGCTGCGGCGGCGGCTTCAACCATCAATTAGCTATAAGCGGATCGCTGCCACGCCCCCGAAAATACAAAAAAACCAGGCATTTGGTGGCGCCACAAAACAAAAAAGCCGCTGTATCATTGCCGACTCTGGGAATTTATTTTTTGGCTACCCAAAAACGTATCGAAACCAAATCCTTAACACGTTCTGGCCAAGGGGTTTCCATGGAAATGACAAAGAAAAGGAGGGAAAGAAAGAGAAGTGGTGACTGGGGCAGCAAATAAATGTCCAATTTGTGCTGTGACAGGAACACTTGAGGCACGTTTTTGATGTAAACACGGACAAAAAGGGTCGAGAGTCACAGCCAAAAGCCGTGGACAATGGAGCCAAGCCAAGGGATCGAGATGGAGCTGGAGCTGGAGCTGGGACTGGGACTGGGTAGGAAATGCTGGGTGGAATGGCATCGAAATGGAAACTCCAAGAGCCAAGAGATCGATGTAGCCGCCGGAGTTTCACGCTTTGTGGCTTTCTGTGTCGCTAATGAACATCATCCAGTTTGAGCGATCTGACCTTTTTGTCGATGCCAGGGAATCCCGACGGGGCTACGGCTATTGCCATTTTCTTGTGGTCACTCCTCTTGGCTTTTAATGTCGCCCGGCCCGGACTGGAGCGAAGCGGGTCGAGTCTCTGGTATGTCTCTTATATAAGTTGGATGACTCTCTCCATCGCCATCGCCATCTCCACTGGCATCTCCACCTTCATCTATGCATTTATCCCCATGCCGAGGCCCATCCAGGCCCACCTTCCGCCTGCGGCTGCTCAATTAATGCATGAGAAGGCGAAGAAATTAACTCGTCATTGCCTGCCCGTCAGCGTTGGGCTTTAACTTGGCTTTAGCCTGGGTCTTAGCTTTGGCTCTAACTTTGGCTTTTGCTTCGGCTGTCACGCGCCGCCAGATGGCGCTCATCGCACACTTGGAGAAATTTTAGGGACCCAAAAATTAACCAGGGAAAAACAGATATAGTTTTGAACCTTCAGGAGATCTTTTTTCAGAATCTATGGGGATTCTTTCAAATGACAAGGAAATATATTGAAAAAAGAATTCAATTAGACTTTCATCAATGAGAATAAAGAAATATACTTAAATGGATAAATATGAGCAAAAATAGCTAACTTCTTGTAATATATTCCAATAAAATTAAAATTTGATCTTCTTATATTCTGTGACGGCTGAGAAATTTACCGAATTAAAAGTTTTAGACGCTATTTAAATGATTTTTAAAATAAAACTTATATCTATATTATTAATCAAATTATTTGCTTACTTTGTAGTCATAAATAAACCCCTTTTTTCAAACACACAAAATAAATAAGATATTAAACAACTTAACTTAAATTTAAGATCTCAAATATAAGCCATATACTTTTTTGCAAAAGCACTCCCCAATTGCATAGAATTTCTCTATGTGTAACTCATCCCCGTGGCCGAATCATAATTATAGTGCTGCATCATTGCAAGACACGAGACAAAATGCCAGAGACAATCATCAACAGCCTACTTATGGTCCGCGCATAGAGGCTTTTCCATCGATCAAAGGGATCTGGTTTTGGACCTGCGCTTCGAGGTGTTTCTGGTCGAGTTTGGGCTTGTGTTTGCCTGGGTCTCGTTTCTCGGAAGTAATGGTAATGCAAAACTTTTAATAATCAAATCAAATGCTCACGCCGACCTCTGTCGCGCGTATGAAAGTCATTTTCTCCTCGGGCGGAATTCGAATTTCAGAGTTTCGCTTTTTTTGGCTGCTCTTGATGTCGTTTCATGTCTCTCCGCTTTTATTTCTTTTTATTTTTATATTTTTGTTTCGGGTGGCGGCTTTCGTTTTGGGACTTTTACTTAATTTCGTGTAATAGAAAACTAAACAACAAAACTCCCACAAAAGTAAGGCCGAGAGACAAAACTATCACCGCGATGTTGGATGAAGTGGGCCTCATGTGGGGAGGTTGCTGCTGCCGTGCCACTGATGTTGCTGCCGTGCTGCAACAGTTGCTGCTGCTGCTGCCGCTGCTGCTCTCATGTGTGCCGCATAAAAAGATAATAACAATATACAAACAAATGCGCAGTCAGGCAGCCCGTAAGCCGGAGATTGCCAACCGCTGCGGACTTGCGGCTTAATAGAGTTATGATGAAGTATAATAATCCTTGACCTTTCCACCAGCCAAACTCAACTCAGCGACGACGACCGCAGCTCTTGGGCACAAGTCAAAACGTTGCTGCTTTTATTTTTTGTGTGCTTTGTATTTTGTATTTATTTTCCCCTGCCATTATGGTTTGGGGAACCCTTCATTTGACTTTAAAAGAGCCATTTAATTTCGCAAATGAAAATGAAATTGTTTCGCATTTCTCTGAGATCGTGAAAAGCGGGGACAGAGATTTATGCGAGCTAATGGGGCGGCGGCTGAAACTCCAATAAAACTATAAATGCCATTTGTCAAACATTTTCGACTAGCCCGGGTCGAGGTCGTACTAAATTCAGAGATCTTTTTATATTTTTCATTGACTGCCACTTAATTGGAAACGCCCAGTTTCAGCTGGGAAGTTTGTCCGTTTAAAAAACCCTAATTCTATTATCATGAACCGGTGGCTTTTGAGGTAAACTTTTCCATTTGGGAAGACACTTAAATTGATTGTGTCTTTAAAGAAGCAATAAATAGGAATCGCTCGAAAATAATGGCATAGTTGATGAATTTTTAATAAAATGCTATTTAACGGTTTTGGGTTAAAATACCATCTTTGAAAATTATGATTTCTTTTAAGCGTTAAAGCTAATCAAAAAATTAAATGCCAAGATTTAAAAGTGGTTTCATTGGGGGATATTAAAATGATTTATGGATTTGTAATGGTATTAAAACTTTATTGTTTGTAATTAAGTCAAAGAATTGGTTCTCAGGGGAATTATTTTTTTGTTTACGTAATAAAAGCTCGGAAATGAAGACCGACTGTGTTAATTATCGTAGTGCTTGCCACGTAATTTATTTAATCCTCTTTTCCCCCGTTGATTACTTTCAGGATTACAATTATTTCTTCTGCTCCTGGCCACGTTGCAAATGAAAATGCTCGTTTCCCATTATTTGAGGATTTCTCACGTCCCATAACTTGAACATGAGCTCAGGCCGGCTCCTTTGTTGCTCCTTATCCCTGTCATCATTGTTTATTTGGCTCTGACTCCAGCTCCGGCTCTGGTCAAGTGCCAGACGGGGGTTGGGTTCTTGGGTCCATAAAACCCAGCGCCTGTCGGAAACTCCGACGAGCATAAATACAGGACGAACGGCGGCGCGCGGTCCAATCAATGCGACTCGTCCTGATAAGGATACAAATTGCATGGCCATGTCCGAGTGACGCCCACTTCCTCCTCTCTAAATTCCCAACCCCTCGAGCGGAACAAGATGTGCACTGCACTTGGACTTCCAATTGGATGTGGGGTTGATCCGACCGACCCCCTTGGGTCAGCCATCATCGAGGGTTGCCTGCAGCCGGTTCAATGACCAGAAATCCACTACTCTTGGCTAAACATGCGATTTGTTTTATTAGTTTTCCTCGAGCAAAACACACATTACTACGAATTCTATAAAATACCAACAGCTGTTGGCAGAAGTCCTGCCTTTCTGCCTGCCAAACAAAAACAGATCCCTGGGATTGCTCTTGTGTCCTGGATATCTGGCCAGGCATCGCATCTGCAACTATTTCAACTTTTTGCCAGCCCACTGCGGTCGCTATTTTTGTTGCAATTAATAACGAAAATATCTAAAAAACTTTCAACGGGCTTAAAAAGGGCTAAAAACGCGCTTAGAGGGAAAAACTTTTGCAATTGCTTTTAGAACTTTTAAAAAAGTCAAAACTAAAAGGGAAAACAAATTAAAAGCAACTACTGATAAGGCATTATAAAAGAGTCTACATTAAATGGAATATTCTGAGTTAGAAAGAAGCTTTTTTAATGGCATTATTTATTGCAAAAGATATCTGTATAACAGCAACAAATGAACCTGTTAAACGTGTGAAACAAAACAAGATCTGCATGCAGCATAAACACAACTCTTTGTCAGAGATCAGATCTAGTTCTTTGTGGGTTTCAAACGATCTATTTACATAAACACGGCCACGTCTTGGCACCACAAACAGTTGGTATATTTATGCGTCTGCATTTACATACGAATAATATATGTATAAAGGTATATATCGGCTGTAAAAATCAGCACCTCAATTTAAAACCGAAGCGTGAAAAGTTTATTAGAGGTTGACGTGGTGACGAAGGCGTCTGTCTAGGAGAACACTGTGGGAACAATCCGGTGTGTGCCTCCAAGCTCCCCGCTTACCTGGATTTTTCACTGCACCTGTAGTTTGTTCTGTAGTATTTTTTGTGCCTTTTTTTGTTGGAAAATCATTGTTAGTGCACTTATTGTTATTGTTGCTGCTGCCTTTTGTATTTCGGCGTTGAAGCTTCACTGGCACTTGCTGAAATGTCTGGCCAGAATGGATATATGTATGTATAGTTGGGGGTCTGGGGGGTCTATTTGGGGCCTTTGTACTTCGACTCCGGTGTCTGTCATTCACTTGCAGCGCTAGTTAAACACCACGAAACCGTATCCGTATCTACGAGTGTGTCTAGGCATTTAGCACGCAACCCATTTGCAGCATTCTGGCAAGGCATAGCTGTAGCCCCGCCATTATACGACGCTTGTCATTCAATCAATCTGGCAAATCATGCGATAAGGGGGCACTACTATATACATGTATATGTATTTATCCAGAAGATTGCCGCGAAGTTTCGCAAACTGCAAATGGAACTGGCTGTCAAAGTTACTAATGAGAATCGGATTGCAAAGGGGCCTCTATGCTTGGGAAAACTTAAAGCCGGGCTTTAATTGCTGCAACTTATTGTGGGTACCATTATGGGTAATTAGTTTGGGCGAAAATTGAATTCAAGTTAGTAGTTACAGTCGGAATCGTTTGAGAAATTCAATTTACACACGGAAATGTAGGTAATTTCATGGTGAATCAATCAGCAAATGCTGATCTTCATTAGATTAATAATCTTTTGAAATGTGAAATAATGTGTGAAAGTTTATCGGGAATATATTCGTTAATTTGTCTGAGGTATGAAAAAAAACGTTATAGGAGTATTTTAAAATTATTTTTTATTAATAATGTTGCAAGAGAAAATATCTTTAAGAACTTTACTACTTACGCCTGCGATCTAGCTCTAGAAACTATATGTTTGTCCAACCAAATTTCCTTGAAATTCATTATAACTTTAAGCTGTTTCAAAATCCAAATATATATAGTTTTAAACGAACATATAAGACTAAACACATTTCCAATTTCAGCTGGGTAATCATCAGCCCAATCAAGCGATTACAAAAGGCTGTTAACAAAGCTAGTTGGTTTCTGTGCTCAATTGTTTTCCTCGCACTCGATTTCTGTATTTATTAAATTTAAATTACAATATGTGTTTGGCTTTCATATGACCGAATCCCCCGTAAAATAAGTGCAACTCCCAAATAAACATGATCCCACAGACACGGCGCGAGGCATGAAGATTGAACTACAAGTACGTGGGGCCCAATGTGTTGCGGGTTTTATGTTTTTGGCTGCTGTTTTCTTGCTTTTTTTTGGTGCTGCAATCACAGCGTGACCGAAAACAAATAATAAATAAATGGAGGCGAAACGAGAGCTTCAACTTGAGCTGAAGTCTGGAGCCGAGTGTTTGCCACTGGACGCCAATGGCCCCCGGCGACCTTGTCGAGGCAAGTGATGCAATCGGTGGCAGGTGGAACCCAGAGCGAGTGCCCGCCCCGTCCGTCCAATGTTTGTCAATCAAATTAGTCGGCGATGATTGCAATCGAAATTAATGAAAAGCAATCATAAGGCGGCGCACGCCAGCCAATTAAGCCCACAGACGACAAAAAGCAAATTTGCGCTTAAACGATTGCAGCATCGATTCGATTTCATTAAACCCAATCAAAGCAATTGCGGGAGAAGAAGGGGTTAATAACAATTCAAATCTCTTTTCTTTTCTTTACTTTTTTCTCCTTTTGAGTGTGCCGCGTGCCGGTAAATCAATTTGCTCAGCCCGGTTCAACTCGAGGAGACTCAGCTCCAGCCATCCAATCATTGTCTTTTCCTTTATTTTCTCTGTGATTGTGCTGGAGTTCCGGAACTCTGAAGTGCCCCCCAACCGGTGATTGTACCACTAAATCGATTCTGGAACTGGACTTTGGCAGGAAGAGAATCTTAGAGTGTGGAGAGGAAATGTTTATTTAAGGAAATGATGAAAGGCTTGAAGAAACTGACTCTGAGTAAGAGTTCTTATGAAACAAAAATAATTGGTTTGAAAAGTAAGCTTAAGGTGGTAAGAGACAGTTGCTTATGGCAAATAAATCTTAAATAAAAAGAATATTTTATATGATCAACTCTATTATGCTCGTGACTTTATTGTTTATTATGATTTTCCACATATGATCTCATATTTTAATAAATATACAATGCCAAACTAAAGATGACAGATGCAACATGTTGATTAATGCTTCCAGTTGTAGCTCCTAAAGCCTGTGAAGGATATATCCGACTGTGAGCCATCTCAACGTGCCGGAGTCAACCTTCCTTTCCCAATTGTATATTTCGTTTTAATAACGATCACAGGTTTACCTTCGTTCTAGTCCGATCAAACAATTCCGTTCCCAGACTCGGCGAACTTTCCATTTCGCGGTGATATTTCCAGAGCCAGTTTTTGCTTTTTAACAGTTTAAGCTAGGTTTCTCTGGTTTTATTTTATGGACTTTATTATTACGGACCTGCCTTGCAAATCTCGAGTGCGGTTCTCAGGCTGCCAGAAGAAACTCCCGCGCTCTAGACATGACGCAATCGGCTCGCATCCGTTGAGCTATTTCAAAACTTGTTGCAGGCTTATTAATTTGGCTTTGTCTTTCGGGCCAGGGGAGCACCGAAGGCACCAAAAGCACAACTAAAACAAGTTGATTTAGGTGAAGTCATTTGCGTGCAGCCAGACATTAAACACCGCACAACGAACACCGAACACCGAACACTAAACACGGCAACGGAAAACAGCGAAACAGTTCAGAGATCAGCTCGGGGCTCTCAGAGATCAGAGTTTGGAGTCAAGTCGGTCTTGGGTCGTCTGTTGTTAGTTGTTTGTTGTTGGTTATTTTAGCACACTTTCAGAGGGTATTTAATACCCTAAAATATTAATCAGAAATATGTAATACAGATTAATAAATCATGACTAGCTATCAGTAGCTTGAAAAATTAAAGAGCATCGAATATTTCAATATTAAATGCTTATAGGAAATGTTGAATTTATAACTTATAGGAATTTATTGCCCATATCCTTACTCTTTTTAGATATAATTATATTTGAAAGAAGAGTACAACTGCTTCGTTGTTTTTAAAATAAACCGTGCTTTTCGCTTTTCTATTTGTATTTGTTATTTAGTTTAGTTCCAAAAGCCACGCCGCACGCCTGACAAATTTGCGCAAATAATAAAAACAGATTTTAAATGCCTGGAAATTGAGTCTGCCATTGCGGCCTTAAATCAGTTTCTCCACCTCAAACTGACATTTAGAGCTTTACTGGGAACTGGCAACGAGTGCATAGATCAGGGCTTGAATAAGAGAAACTTTATGGGTTTTGTCTATTTTCAGCACATTTATTATTCCTACAGAAAAATAAAATGTTTCGTTTCAGCTTTAAATATACAATTGGCAAGGAAATGCGTGCTAATTACGATTTATACGCAATTTGTCGGCTTTCCTAACGTTATTCTAAAAATATTTACTGCTTTAGCTATAAATATAAAATAACCAGAGAGGAAGTTAAAATATCAAACTTTTCTTGATTTATGTCTTTACTTAAACCTAGCGGAAAACAACAAAGCTTTATTTATTTATTGAAGAATTTCTAAGTACTAGTAAAAGTTATTAGGCTTTAGAGAGAAATATATACAGAAGCAACAAGCACTTTCTTTGATTTACATAAATAAGTTTACATAACTAATTGGTTTGTGCCAGAGATACAACTGAGCTTTTCCTTACCTTCATTAAGAACTTAAGAGTTTTACGAAAATGCCAAGGCTATCTTTTATATTATTTATAATGAGTTGTCATTCGGCTTTATTTTTATAGTTTTTATGTAGGCTCATTTGGCAAAAACACAATGTATGTATATACTTCCATTGTTATTCTTTAACCTTCCCCAATTTTGTCTCGTAAGCGTTTCCCAGCAGTATACCAAGTTTTTAAATTACGGCACGCCCTAAAACTTGAGTAACCACACCGGAAACTCTTGCTCAGCCGATATGGTCGATGGCTTCTTTTTCTTTGAGAAGAAGAGACCCGCCCTCGGGAGTTATTTCCCTTCGTTAATACGAAGCGCCGGCACCTCAATCTACATAGTTCACACTTCATTGAGCCTCGAAATTTATGAGAAAATGCATTCGTTGCCTGAGTGGAATTCTTTGGCTGCTCTTTCCATTCATCACTTGGCATTAGCATTTCCCCATTCATGCTTCACGCACTTCTTCGGTGGCGCTGCCCTAAATTATCATGCCCATAGTTCATAGTTCTATTTAGGGCACGCTTTTCATTGGCTCTTATCTGGTCAATGTTACGGAAAATCCAGAGGCACGTAGTATTAATTAGCTCAGCTCGAACAGCACATCCGAAGTGGTCCGGAAAACCCGCTAAATGAATAACCGGCGATTGTGTTGTAATTTATGCGCGAGCTACACACTCACTCAAAAATAAAGCTAAAAAAAAAACAACGAACGCCTCAAGGGAATGTTTATGCGACACTTTTTAGTATGCAAAATGCAAACCAAATTGGCAAAAACATAAAACAACACAAACGAGAACAACAGAAATTGAGCTTGACGAAAAATATATGCGACGAAGTGTAATTGCGGGCCTGCCTTTTGAAGTTCCACACTTTTTGGCAGCCCAGCAATTAAATTGAAATTAGCCTGCATTGTGAGGGAATTAAGTGATTCGTTGGGAGGTGTCGGTGACCATTGTCTCGCCTCCGAAACTAATAATGGATCTTTATGGGGGTTCACCCTGGAAGGTATTGTTAAGGCTGGTATTTTGGACTTGGAGAAATGTTTCGAACTAAGAAAACTTTAATGGTTGATAATATATTGAAGACCTTAATCACAGCTTTCATAAAAATATCAAATTTATTTAATTTACTTCTCAGAACTTGGGCCACAAAAATCAAAACGTTAATGATTTTTGACTGTCTTTCTACGATTTACTTGCCCAACGGCAATCACTAAACCGAAACCATTAGCATTACGACTTTTCACCGATTTTTTGCTCATCATGGGTCTGACATCCCAGCAATTAACACTTCAAACTTGAACTTGTCCGGCCGGGAGTGACGTCACCTCTAGTGGCAATTTGTGCAATAAACAATGGCAAGAACAACAATAAAAATCAGGCAGCGAATAAAACGAATTAAAAATAAAAAAAACGAAAAACCGAAAAATCAACGGAAGCAGCAGCCTCTTCAACACAAAAGCCCAGAAAATTCATTTAAATTTTAAATTCAAAACGAACTCAAACTGAAAAAATTTCAACGAAATGAATAAACTTCGATCGGCGCGGTTGGGAGTTCCATGAACCCATAACTTATTTATATGTAAGAATCTTTTTTCGGGGCATTATCTAGGGGCCAACAACGGCTTCCTGGCCAGAAACTTAGGCGACTTTTGGCTTCTTTTCGAAAGTCATCAATAACCGCGACGGCGGTGGCAATAAAGAAGCCCAAGTTGCAGCTTAAATGGCAAACGTTGCAACTGTGCAGTGCCGTGGCAGGGTTTTGCAAGTGCAATTGGTTGTTGCAAGTCCGTGTCTAGTCTAGGTGACGCCTTTGGGAAGGAACGGAAGGAGTGGAGAACCCGGCAGCAACCTGTTAAGGGGGATTTTCGTTCGACGCTCGTTCCGAGCCATTTATTTTCATGGGAAGTGGTCGCGAATAAAGGAGAACAACACCACCCATGCCAGCCCACTCCATCTAAACCCATTCGAACCCCGTCAAAAACCACCCCGGCGACCTTGAGCGGGAGTTTCAGTCCATCGTCACCTCTCATCGCACCATCTGAAAAGTTCAGCCCGAGTATTGTCCTCTCGTTCCACCAGCCTCACGCACTTTTTGCAGTTCAAACTGGACAACCAGTTCGCAAACCAGTTTCCTTGCACATTAAAAGCAGAAGAAGCAAAAAGCCATCGCGGGGGCCACACACAGAGAAAAATGTCGCCTAAGAACTTGGTATTTATTCTTGGGTTTAATTATTTACATATCTCAAGAATCCTTAGAGAAAAGAAAGCAATAAAGTCTTAAGAACCTGTAGTATCTTACAACTCAGAAGATATTATTATGAATAGAGAAAGAAAAATCAATAAGACAGTTCTTGTCTCCTTAAAATGCAGGAAAAGCTTAGCAAAGTATATAGATTTTTCTATTAAAAAACATTTTAAAATAGCAGATCGAAAAACAAAGCATTCGGTTTATTTTAAAAATTTAGAGACTCAATAATTTAATAAAATAATTATGGAAATTGTTTTAAGAACAAAATGAGCTTAGCATAAAATTAGCTAGGAGTTTAAAAATATTTATTTTTACCACCTATCTAATTTTGCACAATAAAAATTTAATATACATAGATCTCCACGTAGCTATTTCAAGTCCCAAGTGTTCATTCTTAAATTTGTCTATTACTTAGTTATATCTGTTTCATAGCTTCGTCTTTGCTTTTTGCTGTAACTAATCCTTGCCAGAGGCCAAACTAAATTCAACATTAACTTGAAACCCTATTAAATCTCTTTTTATTTTCCCCCGTTTTCTTTGCGTGCATTGGCAATCGAATCGAATCTGCGAAGCGGACTCCAACTCAAACGGGGACCGACGAAACTCACCTGAAATATCATATATCCCGAGTCGTACATCCAAAAGTCCTCGGGCGTGTGGCCGGGCTTGGTCAGCTGAATGGCCAGGCAACGCTGCAAGATCAGTCGGCAGCGCTGTGGACCACCGGGTGACTTGGTGCCCATTTCGTGGCAGTTTCAGTCGTTTTGGCTGCTTTTTTCTTGCTGGTCTCCGCTGGCTCTGGGCTCCTCGATTCCCCGATTCACCGATTCCACTCGGCCTCTTGGCTTTCCCAGACTCTTTTATCGTCTAAAAATAATGCCAAGTTGGGGGCTTAAGGATCTCTGTGTTCTTTTTTAATGGTCAAGCACTGAGCAGAAAAAAAAGGTAAATACAAAGCGCGATAAGAACGAAACCCGTCGTATTCGCAGAGTGAGTTTTATTCTTGTTGTTTTGCCTTTGGACTTGGCCACATTTGGATTTTTGCACACTTTTATTTCGGTTTTGGACTTTCGTGGCTTTTTTTCTCTGCGGGCATTAACTTTTTCCAACGAACACTGGCAGCCCTCTGGCAATTAGCAATAACTTTTTATCCCAGCAGCCGCGACGCCTGCGCGCAGGCACTCGAATACCCGAAATCACTCACTACTCAGTACTTGGTACTCGATACTCGACGAGTACTCACTCTGCCTTCAGAGCGACCGCGAACCGAACCGACCGAACCGAGCGACGAAAAAAGATTGCTATGGCATACGGGGCTCACGAATGGAAAATGTGCGGAAAACGAGATTCTGGCGTTCGGGCGCTTGCCGAACGCCGCCGAACGCTGCCGAGGTGCAGTGGCTGGCGCTCCGTTCTCTCTCCCACGCCGTGCTCTCTCGCTCAGAGTCTCCACTTTGCCAGCTTCTTTGGGGGGACCTGAAACAGCAGACGAAAATCATTGTAGAAGCGGCTTTAAAACCTTGATTATTGAATCAATTAGGTCTACCAAAAGACACAAAAAATAACCAAATGCCAAAATAAAAAATCACAAACTGGAGTTTAGGCTGCTGAGATCTTACAGATCGCAATCGCGTCGTCAGTCTGTCTGTGAGACAAACGGGCTCTACTCCTAATAGCATCATCACATCATCATCGGCAGTCGTATCATTATCGTTAACCGTAAGCCGCATTTGGCAACTGTTTTTATTTTTACAAATACAGTGAGCTCTCGAGAGTCAGAATTCTTTGTGAAATTAAGGCACAATTCATTGCAGAGTATATTATGCAAATTACAAATAATTCTATTGGTTTAATAACTTTATTTTGAGGAATTAACTAATATTTGTATAGGAAACTGGCTACTGCAAATAATCTTAATAAAAT
>JAEIIL010023627.1:0-38508 GCA_018905715.1 Drosophila lini | reverse complement strand
TACTCCCTGGGTGGCGGGATATCGATGGTCTGGGGCTTCGGTTGACACAGAATGGACTGGCAGACCTCCCGCGGCTCGCAGACGCGCTTGGGATAGCACACCACATAGGGATCGGGGATCATGGATGGGTAGTAGATAACCCTGGGCTCGCGCACCATTTGCGAGACCCAAATAAGCTTCGGTACCTTGATGACCCGTGTAGCATCCACCACTTTCGGGATGGTGATCTGCCGGCAGCGGTTAACAACCATCGGTTCCGGCACAATCTTTTCCGTGAACACGACCCGCTTCTTGCAGATCATGCGTGGCGGCTGCTGCACGGTGATGCATTTGGGGAAGGGCGGCGGGATACGGGGAGCACATTGCGGCAGTGCCTCCAACTGGGCGGCATTGTAGCATTTGGGCGAACACTCGAAGGGGCCGCAGCACGGATCGCAGGGGCTGCAGGGACCGCACGGGGAACACATTTTTTTTTGACTCGAGCTCACCAAAATTTATATTTTAAGAAAAAAACTAATTTTTTTTTTTACAAAATTTTTGCGGAACAATTTGGAAGTTATTCGGAGCGAAAGTAGAATCTGAACTGATCTGAATGAGTCCCAACGGCACGACGACATCACAGTAAAAAGGCCAGGCCCCCTTGATCGATTTTTAGTAAATGGAGTTCTTCGATTGGCTTTATGAACCTCATTTGAATAGTAAGGGAATATATTTACGAAAACCTATACGATTTCATAGACAATATATATTTTTTTAAAATAATTTAAGTCTGGCAGCTCAAAGCTTAATCCTTTAACCGATGCATTGTAAAAATGCCGAGCGTTTCTTGAATGGAAGGCATTTTACGAACTGAATTCCATCTCCACATGACGTATGCGCGACGTAGTATCTGCATATATTTCAACAATATGGCATCTGCCGTTGAGTGGGTTTAAGCCTTTAATATGCTAGCGCCTTTATGTAGGCAGAGCGTTTTTTTCGCCCGGCCGAAAGCCAACTTGGAAAAACTACAGCGAATTACAGAAAAACGTTGAAAAACACTCTGGCAAGAGCGGCCTATTGAATATACATATATGGGGGCCTTGTTGTTTTTTTTTTTTTTCAGCACAGTGCCAGGGCCTGGACATGTCAGCGCCGAAAAAAGCGCTTGCTGTTGGGCGGCGGATTTTGAAAGCCTTGGTGCGTGGGGAGCAATCAGCGCTTTGTGCATGCCACAACCATGGCGACATTGAACAATTGCGCATTCACAAAAAAGCGACAACAAAGAGCCTGGTCACAGCGGAGCATCCATGTTGACAAAGGCTTTGGCAGGCGTTTCAGGTAAATTCTAAAATATTTGCTGCATTTTAAGCGTAAAAGAGCATTGAAAAAGACTGGCTGATGAAATATATTTATAAATATATGGGAAGTTTATTATGAATGTTTTTATTAATGAAATTTATATCTGTTTATTGTAATTGTACTACTTAAGAAGAACGACTATTTGCACATGTAATTAGTAAAAAATTTAGCTTAAATTGATTTGTATATTAAAATAAATATCTAGAAATTAAAAAAATTCTAAAAGAAAAATATATAAAAATCTTCCACACTCGCGTTCCCACTTTCCAAACTCATTCCTGTAAAATATACCAATAATAAATGTCTTAATTCAGTCGTTTTGGCAATAAACGTTGACTTAATCGATTTGGTTTCGGGCTGCTTTCTTAGAATCTGCCCCAGTACCTTGGCCTGTAATAACAACTCCCTGGCTTATGCCCGCAATTATGCAAGAAAATCATAAACTCATCATCTGGCCATGGGCCCTGGGCGCTTATCGAGCAACGGCCTGGGCAAAAACCAACTCTGACCAAGTTTCAGCCGCAGACAAAGCGACTGCTAATCCCGTGATTTTCGGGGCCCAAAGAGCCTGTCTAATCACAGCCGCTCCACTTGGCATCACAGTGCCACTGCCACCGAAATTGTCAGCTAATAATGCAAACAATAACAGGCAACAGTCCGAAGAAATGGCGCAAATTTCGCATAATTATGGATGGGGAGAAGCGACCGCTCCGCACTCCTCGCAGAAATTCCCGGCTAAGGCGGCGCAATTAGCGGGCTTAGTTTGGGCCTAGAGGGAGTGTTTGTTGGATGAGTTTCGGGTGCGGGTTCCAGTTCGAGAGCAGGAGCGACCGGAATAAACACAGCCTGGCCATAAATTGTCCAGGACAATGCCTGCCGGAGTGCAGATAGAGCGGCAAGTGTCAGTTGTCCGATGTTTATACTTTGGCTCCACTAGGAAAAAATTCGTAACAAAAGGAAATTTATAACATTTGATGCCTTTTTGTGAGTTAAAAAAGAAAAGATAACTATATCCAAAAATATATCATTTTTGTTATTAAATAAATTGTTTACTTGTACCTGAAAAATGCTTAAAAATACAGCGACAATAAATAAAAACTCATATAGGTGTTAAAAAATATTTTAAAAATATTTTTCTTAGTGTCCTTCCCATGTCAGAGGGGATTCGAGATCTAGACCCCCAATTTTCAGCTGATTTCCGAGGGACCTTCCGCCCGATGTAGCCTGGCAGGCGTACGTACTTCTTTAATGAATTTAATCGCGCGTAATAAACCGTTGCAGACGCAGAGACTTCTGGTTCTTGAGCTGCTGGTGGGGGTGGTGATGGTCGCTTATGCTGTTTGCCTTCATTCTTTGCGGTCGTGTGACGTTGATAAGTATTCTGATTTATTGACAAACAAACTGTGAGCGGGCGGCGGCTGTATTGTGGCTGCATTTATTTAAATTTATATATTTATTTATGGGCTTTGCACAGACAAATGCACACACACAGCAAACACACACGCACAGCAGGACAGATGGATCGGTGTACAATCGGAGTCATGCTTTAAGCGCACTTTTCGGCGACAGGTTTTTTTGTATGCATTTGCTTCGCTGCATTTCCGTTTGATTTCAATAATTTCAACTTCCGGCACAAACCGGAAATGACAAATAAAATACACCGCCATTCAAATGCACTGAGAAAAAAAGTGGGCCGAGTTTCAAAGCGAGTTCAATGGGAGTACATTGCAAACATTTTTTTTTCCACATTCCCAGGTTCCACAGTTTGCAGTGTCTTTTTTTTTGTGCTCTGTGAGTGAATGAAATATTTTATTCTCTTGAACTGTTGGATAAATATTCCGAATTCTGATTTAACTTTTTTTAATGAGTGATTGAAATACAATATAGCGTAGCTATAGGGTACCATGCTTTTGTGAGGGAGATTCGTTCACAAAATAAGTGCTTTAATATAAATAATAAAATGTACAGGAAAATGTGACTAAATATGTTTTAGCTTGATGAGAAATATTTCAAAAAATACTTATATAGCCAAGTTCTAAGATTTTTTTACCAGCAAGTTCTTCTATTTTTGCTGGCAACTGAAATGGATTGTAGTTGATATCCTTTTTGACGTTTTGCACCCAGGCTTGTTTGCTTTAATTGCATCATCTCGCCGGCAACTGTACGGAAAAACGCATAAATAACGTGATTTTCGGAAAGGCTTCTTTTTCCCAAATCCGTGCATAAACGTTCTTCTTTTTTTTTCTGCAAGGCAGTAAATTTGCAGGCACATGCATATGTGGAATGACCATGAATTACATAAAAAGCCGCAAATACCGAAGTCAAAATGCGTGGCCTCAACGCTTGTGTTGTTGTGTGCGAAAGAGGGAAACCATTTCCACTGAGGCTGCTCCCTTGCAACATGCAAACGATTCAGATGGTGGCGGCAGAAAAAAAATCCAAATATATATTGCAATCCTTTAGGCACGCGGAACATAATGAAACGAAAATGCTACTGTGGCAACAGCCAACAGCAGCTGCAAGGACATGCAGGACTAAGGACCAAGAACCGGCCGAAGCCGTCCGCTTGCCATTTTGCCGAATAAAGGAAAATAAATAAAAATGTGAAAATATTTCTTTGGCCAACATTTTTACAGCCGCCCGCCGCCCCGTCGCCCTTCTTCCATCGCCTTTCCATTCTTTCGCTGACCCCGCTTGCCAACCAATTCGCAGCAATTTTTGTACAAAAAATGTTTTTATTTATTCCGCTGGGGCGGCCTCTTGCTCCTGCCTTGATTCTGGTTTTGGGCAGGAAAGTTTATCGCAAATATAATATGTAAAATATATCGAAGAAAAAATATATCGCAGTAAGTCTTGTATAGAGGATACAAAGTTGAGAAATTATAGAAAATAATAGTAGAGTTTCTAATTTAATTATTGTAAAAAATTGTACAAAAGTCAGCCATCATATTAGAGAAATGATTTTGTGTCAATAGCAAACATTTGCTGGAAATTTTTTTGGCTAAGAGGCACATTCGGATTTTTTTTTTTAATTCACTAAAAAAATTATTGAACATTTAAATATCGCTACATTAAAATTCAATAATTATATATTAAACTTTTCTTTATTATTTTCTGAATTAAATATGTAAGTATAAAAAAGGACCTTTTACCAATAATCGTAACAGTGAAGATTATCTGGTTTCGGCATTTCTGCCATCCCTAGATGTGGTGGTATCCCCATGCTCCCAAATCCCGGCAACTGGGCCTGGCCTGTGGCCGCCGGTTGATTTATATTGATTAATGTCCGTTTGTTCGTTAGTTCCGTCTTCGCAGGCTGCCAAAGAGATTTACTTGCAAGGGGCGGGGAGGCGTGGCAGTTATTTAACTCTTTGCCTTTTGTTGTGCAGCACTCGCACGAGCACAAATATATATTCTCGTACACTCAGTCGTACACACACGCACTCACACGTGCTGGGTGCACTTGCTTATGCTCAGTGCCAGAAATTATTGCATACTTTACGGAAATTAACCGCATTTCCATTTCTTGCACGCACACAGGATGGCCGCGTCATCTCCTCTCGGCCCCCTTTTCTTTCCCTGTGAACTCCACCCGGAGGTTCCTTTAGCTCCTGTTCGGTCCTGTACACATATTTACAATTTTAATGACTTTATTTTTGTGCTGGCATAAAATATTTTCATACACTTGGATGAGGACTGGTTGTAGTAGATTTTTCAAAGGTTTTGTTTTATTTACTTAACTTTTTGTTAAAAAATGGTTCGTTTTTGATAGGTAAATAAATATTAATGATGAAACTGAATATTACTTTGTTACAAATAATAATTTTTATTATTTCCCCAAAGATAAAATTTAAAGAAATAAAAAGACTTTCATTAAAACTTATTATTTTTCAGATCAGTTTTTTTAATATTTAAGCTAAGCTCAATAACCCTTTGTATCTTCGTATAAGAACAATATTATTTTACTTTATTATTATTTATTTACTTAGAGAGTATTAAAAATTTGCCTTCGACAATTGAACTGTGTCCTTTGTTACATTTTCTGAAAGTCGTTGCTGCTGATTCGTTCAGGTTACTTTTGAGTGAGTTACTGAAGGAGAGGAGGGAATTAAGTGAGGGAATCAACCGTCGCACAATCATATTTCTTTGTGACATTTTCCTTGTGCATTATTAATCAACCGGGAGTATTTTAATTTATGTTGACATGCACTTATTTATAAAACGCAACCGTGGGCACACGACGAAAAGAGAGAAAAATATATTTTAACAGGAAACCACATACGAAACCAGACGGTCGCTGATTTCGGAGTTATTTTTCGCCAGCGACGTCATTAGGGCGTGTGTAAAATAGTATATATTTTTAAAGCTACTTAAGGCGTTGAAATGCATTTTTTTAGAAGCAATCCCAGACAATCCCAGAAACACAACTTTCAAAGGCTTCTAAAAATAATATATAATATTGTTCCACTTTATAACTTTTTGTACGTTTACATTTTTATAGAAAGAAGCACTTTCCCATTGCTTTGGCAGCATCAAAGGATTCTGGCAATAGAAATTCTTACTCATAAAAATATAAAAATCAAGACTGCTGTGGAAAATGAGATAAACAATTTAAAAAATGCTCATGATTGCATTAACATTGCCTTTTAGTACGCAGCGTCAATGGGTGCCTCCTGCAGGTGTTTTAATTAATAGAATTCTCGGATCACTCTACTTTTTCCCTGAACTGAATTTCATTAAAAGTCGTCACCGGAGCAACAGCACCTGCCATGCTGGAATTATTAATATTGCTTCCTTTTTGATGTAAGGAGCGGAAAAAGTTTATTGCATTCAATCATGGGAAAGGCAAAGCCATTGAGTTGATTGACGGCAGTGACCTGCCTCCCGCTGGGACCAATGTTCAAGGACTGATCAAAGGGCAATTGGCACGCCGGATGCGTAATCTATTTCAAACAGCGACCATGCAAATCGAAGAAGCTCTGTGGATGCAGCTCCATAGCCCTTCTCAACTGTCGGCTGTCGGATGCAAGTGAGCACAATACAACACAATTTGCTGGTGCCGCTCTGGCCCCCACTTTTTTCCGCCTTCCTTTCGTCCTTTTGTCCTGTCAGGCCGTCTGTCGAACAGCGAGATGCATAGAGAAATTGCATATAAAATGCAGACAAATAACTCGCTCCCCATGTTTAGCGTATGCCCTAACGCCTGACATTAACAATGCAGCAGCAGCAACATCGGCAGCAGTAGCAGCAGCAGCAGTAGCAACAGCATCAGCAGCGGCAACCAGCTGGCAATAAAATGTAACAAACACATTGACTGCTGACAAATAGCATTGCCTGTCAATTCATCAAAAAGAAAAAGGCAACGGAGAGCCGCAGCGAACGCGCAAAACTATTGATATGCTCACGCATTGAACACTCGAAGAAAATGGGCATTTAAAAGGAGTATTAATGAAAAATATCATTTATTCAAATAAAGTAGAAAATTGGTTAAAAATTATATAATGGCAATAGAGTGAAAGGAAAATATTTGAAATTAAAATTCGATAAATTCGAAACCTAATTAAAATTGTAAAATACATTTGTTTTTATGAAAATGTTCATTCCTTTTTTCATTTAAAAGTTAGGAGCATTTAAAAATCTTAAAATAAATTTAAGTAAATATTCTGTCAAGTGTCTGGAAACCGGATCCGATCGAACGTATAGAAGGTGGCAGGGGCACATCCTTGCACTGCTGACTCGGCAGACTTGCAGCAAATTTGCTTAGCTGCCAAACCAAACGTCGATTGCTGCGAGCCTGCGTGTGAGCGTGTGTCTATATGGAAGAGAGACGGTTACAAATTGTTTTGAAATGAAATTCAAACTGCATTGGGAAACGAGAAAAAGGGCATGTTGCTCTACGACCTCGAAACTTAAAGTTGCCACTGCCTTTCTGACTTAAGAATCCCCTAAGCCTTATGGCCATGGATCAAAGCGATTATTTGGTCAAGCATTCCAGCGAGCAGCCCCATCTCTAGTATCTGACCCTCACCTTCAGCCTCTGCACAGCCATAACTTTATTTCATTCATAACAAATTGCCTCAATTATTTCCATTTTGCCTCCGTCTCAGCTCACTGCAAGGGTATAAAAACTTTATTAAAAACTTTTGTGCCCAAGCCTTTTTATTATACCTTGCCTTAGCCCTTAGCCGTCGGCCCCACTGGTAAATGTATATACCTATATTTACGTTGGGATATATATTTATAAAATACACGCACATTTAGGCAGCGCCGCCCCTTCCGCCATACTGCACTCCAGGGGCGTTGAAGAAATCAAATTAAGAGCATTTTCTTTGGCGAAACTTTTTGCGCCTGTTTAGAGTTTTATAATACTTCAGAGCCGGCCGACAACGCACCACCTTCCTGCCTCCGTTTGCCATTACGGTTCGGGCCATATCTGCTGTTGGTCCTGGCCCCATGTGGTTACTTGAAAAATGCTAAATGGTCCCAAAGCAATTGCAGCCACAACAACGTAAATAGCAGAGACGGGAGCGGCTTTTGGCTTTAAACTTGGGCCAATGAATATATTTTCTCACTTGCTTCATAAAATCAGCCCAAAAAACGGTTTTTATTATGCCCTCTTTTTTTTAGCAGTAATGCGAACTGTGTGGATATTTGTTTATTAAACTCTGAATTTGGCAAACTATAAAATAAGAGAGTTGAATTAAGGTCATATATCACTGAATAAATGCCAGTATCCAAGGATTTCTATTGATAAAGGAATTAAATTAAAATATAATTATGGTGAAATCACCGTCTTTTCTTAATGTATGATTAAGTAGAACTTACTTCGAAAAATGCTTCAAGATACGCTTAATAAAATTTGCTCTTGTTTAATGACATTAGAGGAGATAACAGTACAAAATTGATTATATTTTAATATTTACATATATACAGATTTAGTTGGGAAACTTCTTAATCTTAGGAATGTCTAGCTTTATTATATAAGCTTCGAAGACGTGTTCAGCTATCCAGTCAACATAGCTCATGATATCGGTAAACATACAGGTCTTGGTAGTTCCGTAGCTCTGAATGCCGTACAGGGTGTTGCGTTGTGTATCCTTATCATTAATTATACTGCTCAAAGGACTGCCATGCTCAAGACAACTGGCACCGCTATTGAAGTGTGTACAGATCTGAGAACTCTCGGGAGCGGTGTTGTATACATCAAGACACTGATTCCCATTGAGGCGGCTAATGGGATATGTTCCAGGGCTTGCAAAGGATCGCAACTCGTTCAGGCCCCAAAGTGTAATGTCGAAATCCGTGAGCTTGTCCACCTCTGTCTTTTTCTCACTATTCAGCAGAACGCAAATTGGCCGAATATACGGCTTGTAGGTAACCTTACTCTGCAGCTTAAGAAGAGCCAAGTCGCTTAGGTACTCGCTTTCGTGGAACAAGTGATGGACGATGGCAGCCTCGGCGTAGTACTCCTCATAGGGATGGGATCCGTCGGAATCTCCCAAGCGGACAAGGCTATCCAAAGGAAACTTTTATATTAATTTGGTTCAACATACTAAAAATCGTGAAATAATTACGTTTGGGTGCTGTTTATTAAACAACTGGCAGCTGTTATCACGTATTCTGCAAGAAAAGATTCAGAATTTCAAGACGTCTCTCAATATCATTACGTATTCGTTTATATGAACTTACGTTGATGAATAAGAACACCTGAGCATTTTTGGTTGTTCGATCTAATTAGTGCCAACCAAGGAGAGGGACTTGGGATCTCACCATCTATGGAAGCACTAGTAACTCCACAGTCGGGTTCCAGGAGCTGAGCCGATGCCTGATGGAATAGCAGCAATGCGAATGTTATAATCCAAGCAGCGGCCGACATTATTTCCAGAAAACGCCTGTCAATTGACTGAACAATCAGCGATATGGTTTGAACATAGTACTCCCAGAGAAATCAAGACTATAGCTTATCAGTGAGCAAAGCTATTATTATACATAAATAAATATATGTTGTTCTGCAGCAGACAGTATTTACATTTTAATTAAAATTTTTAAATTTCTTAAGAACCTTATCTGTTCTCAGAGTTTTGATTAGGATTGATTGGTTATTTACTATTAAAACCTGAGACCTATTAACTTTGAACGTTCAACTACAAATTCCACTGAATTAAAGCAATAAAACGTAGTACTTTTGATGTTTCCAGAAATTTGCTTAGAAAGAAAAATATTAAATGAAAAAATAAATGTTTAAATCTTAACCCATCTCTGATTAAGACATTTTGCCCACCTCACACACTTTGAATTTATATATTTTTTCTCCAGTTAACCGGTCAACTACACAAGGTCAATTCAGTGGCTTTTGTGTGCTTTTGGCCCCCATAGTGCTTGGGCTTATTGTTTTGCTGCTTGGCCATTTCCCGTGTCCGTATCCCTTTCAAGTTCAATAATGTCATAGAGCGTGTCGCAGGGCAGGCGTCCAAATTTATGGCCCAAACGGTTGACCTGAAGGCCGCGTGGCCGTAGCAGCAGCAGCAGCAGCAGCAGAACGTGCTCCCGGCCAGGGAAATAATTTAGCCAAAAACATGTGAAGCTCGCCATATAAATTATGCACACTCGGCTCGACAGACGACAACACATGGGTTGCTTTAAGGTATTGTCTATGCGACCTGCTGCACCAGCGGCAGTGGCAGCTACAACAACAACTACCTAGTCCGGACATAACTCACCGCCCTGGCCTTTTATTTTATTGTATTTTATCTTTTGGATTACTTTCTGCCATGACCACAACAAATAAACTTGAGCATCTTTGGGAAAACCCACAGCGGCGCAGAGGTGGGGAGGGGGGATGAAACTTGGACAGGAAAAGAAAAGATTTCCGTGGCATTGTTGCTGTTGCTTCTTGGCTTGAGTTTGCCCAGAGGTCTAGAGCTGGAGCTGGAGCTGGACAACGGCAACAATTGCGCATGTTAACATACTTGTAAGTAGTTTTTCCACTTTGCCATAGTATGGTAACAGTATTTTCCTTTTTCTATACCCTGCACTTGAATCAGAAAAGCGGTATATATTTTATTTGCATTTTTAATTAGTTATCAAAGTCACGATTCAATATATAGAAAGCGGCTGGATATAGGGAGATTTAAAATAAATAAGTACATTTTAGCAAACACCTTTTTTTTTTTTTTATGTAAAAAATCATAAAATACCTATCTTAGTAGACCTTTCCCTTTTTAGTTTTATGTATTTTAATTTCTCATTTGACATACATACATACATAAGTTAAATGTTTTCTAAGGGTATTCCATAGTCCTATCTGAAAGCTTTCTTATTTCCAATTTTTTTTTCTCTCTTTTTTCCATCCCCCACAACGGACACATTTGTTTTCCTGGGGGCAGTTGCCTTTGTTTTTGTAATTATCTGCACGTTATTTGTGGGTCAATAAAGTTTCGTTTCATAGTTTGAGCGGTTGTCTGGCTCTCAGCCCCGGACAGGATTTATGGCATATGCGTTTTGGGCTAATTTTCAGTGCCGCTGACCATGCCATTGGCCAGTAAAACATTAATGGCAAGGCACCAGGCTAAGGATACGGACAAGTAGCATGAGCATGAGCTCTGTTTGGCTCTTGGCTCGCTTCTTAAAATAGCATCTGGCGATTTAATGGAACCGCCAGCTTCCTGGAAGCATTTGCCCCGAGAACGTTGATTAATTTATCGATACGCCGTCGATTGCCGAGTGTATGTAATTGTAGCTGCCTGTCAGGGGATCGTATGGCCGAAGATTTATAAGCACCATACGATGGCGTGAAGCGCTCCTCCCGTCTTTCCTGGCCTGCACTTGTGTTAAAATCATTTGTGATAAATTGCCGGCAATCGGTGCTCAATTATTTAATAAGCTCGATTCCAACGGGCTGCCAACTAAAATGAGTTATCAAATTTCATTCCCACTAATTGCTCATTGCGTTCTCGTTTCTATTCGCGGAACGATAACTCGAATATCGTTAATGTTGGCACAGCGCTAATTTCGCATCAATCATCGATGCATTGTTAATTCTAATAATTGCAAATAAACAAATTGGCAATGCCATGTTTTCGTTGAATTCGATGCTTTTGCATTGCCTGCGGCTTAATTGATTATTACAGATGATCGGATGTGCTTATAACACGACACTCACACAACTCGCAACTCGCTTTGAAACGAATTGAGGCTGCAAATCATGTTGTTTTTAATGCAAACACCATTTTGCCCGATTGTACGCCGATAATTAAAATGACATTTTTCGCTTTCAATTTGTCGATTTGCCGCAAAAGTGAATTTTTTACGGCACGCCTGTATTTTTTGTTGTATTTCTGTTGATTTCCAAAACAGAACCCCTCTGGCCTACAAGCCAGCTTAGCAAAATAGTTGGTAAATTTATTTGCCAAATAAACTGAACACAAAAGCCAATGGCAACGATGAGAGGCACTTGCCAGAGTAGAATTAAGCTGACCAGGCAAAAAAAAAAATCGAAAAAATAGAGAAAAACAAGGGGTAAAAAACAAATTGAAAGGCATGAAATGGAAAAGGAAATATAAACGAACAGAAAAAGTTGATCACAGTACGAAAAATAAAAAAATAGATAGAAAATACCAACCATGCAGGTGTGCCAGCATGTGTGTCTGTGTGTGTGTGTGGTAACGTCAATTGTTTAAAAGTGAAAATTCGATTTTGTGGTAAGGCAAAAGGCAACGGGACACAAACAAATGGCGTGCCAAACCAAAAAGCAAAACTTTTCTTTTTCAAATTTTGCCCAGTTTTTTTCTTTTTTTTCTTTTTTTTGATCGTGTTGTGCAGCAAACAAATTTTTGTTTTTTTTTTGGTACCTCCCTTGTCGGTTTGTTTGAATTGTCCCTGGTTATTGTTGGCTGTTCCTCCTGACGCTTTGTGTCAGCCCAGTTGGATGCTGATGTGACCAACAAAACGGGTCGAAAAGGAAGGAAACAAAAGCGAAAAAGAAATACAGGAAAAAAGCATCTCGGAGCGTATAAAACAAACGTGGACGACGAGCATCTAAAAAATGGGCAGTTGGAGAAGTAGTCAGAAGAGTGTCCAAGTCGTCCTGTGTGTCGTCGTGAGCTGCATGAGAAAGCGACAAAGGTAAAAGGAAAAGGAAAAGCGGCGACGGAGACACAACTCGGGGAGCTTTTCCACCACTAACAAGAGCCGTAACGATAACGAAAAACAAACTTTAAAAATTGGATTCTTCATTTGCATCGGCAAATCCAATCAAGCCAACGTAAAGACCCCGGCCAGACACATACACAACATAAAGCCGATGCACCACATCCAGGACCACTCCGCCACCAGTTTCACCACATTGGCCACCTGCAATTTGGCGCTGTACACAGAGAATATTATTATTTCGTACATGTTTTTAGTATTGTTTAAAGTGCCAACCATTTTTTTGTAACATTTAACTTTCCTTAGTTAATAAACACATTTTTTATCTAAATAAAACATTCACAAAGAATTTTAATAGGATAAACAAAAAGCTTATTGTAATTTTAAAATATCAATCACTCAGTAGACGATTTCAAAATCTAAAAACAATGCTCAAATTTCTCTTTTTTCCCATTTTTCCTATTTTTCTCAGTGCATGCACTGCCGTATGAGCATGCCCCACGTTACGTATACGCCACGTGGACGGGGGGTAGGAGAACCGACACGAACAATAAATGAAAGGTGTGCGCCGCCTGTTTGTCCATATAGTTGACCATTGCTTATGGCCTGCAACCGACCACGCCTCCCTCCCCCCTCCCCGTCGATAGCCGCCTTCCGTCCGGCTGAAAATTGGTAACGATTTGTATTGGACTATGGCCGAGCATAAAAGAGGCTGAGTCCGAGTCTGTTTGGCATTGTGGAGTGTGTGTTTGTGAGTGCCGAATCTTGTTTAAAAGTTTTGTCCGTTTGCCGCTCTCTTTGCCGCGCTGAAAGGAGGGAAAATTTTCTTATTTGTATGCCCGGCTCACCTGCCGTTATCCATCTGTCTTGTATCTTCATCAAGTTGGCCTGTATTAAGTCGCTTGTTGGTTTGCTCCTCCCTTCGGCTTCTGTGTTTCCGCAACGCCCTACCCCTACCGCTAGCCCCTTTTTGGCAGGATGTCCTTGCAACGTTGTGGTTTTTTCGGTGAGCTCTTAAAAAAACCCGGTGGCATGCTTTTCAGAGCGGGGGTTATTGATTGCCAGGCATACGTTTGCCATTTTATTACAAGCCGGAAAATAGAGCTGCAAGAATACAACAAAAAGAAAACAAGGCATAAAAAAAAGAAGAGCCTCACTTTTGGTCTCTACTGCTTTTCTTTTTCTTTTTTTGGTATCCACCGCTTGCCTGTTTTCGGGCCTCGTTAATTGCCTCAAAGCGAAACATTTGCGTCAGTCGCAACCGCATACGACGTCGTGACAATGACAACGGCAACCGCCGCTTAAATTGCCCAAAACCGCGACAAGTGGCCGTGTCCAGTTTTCCTTTCCAACGGCACCCCTATTCTGCCACCCAACGCTTTTTGCCCACCCTTTCCGGATTTTCTTCACCACGGCCACGGCGATGCGGCCCAATGGAGCGTATAAGAAAACCATTCATTAGCGCTTATCAAACGGCACAGACAGATCTGTCCCACCACTCAATGGCTGTTTGATTTTCGCCCTTAACTAGGACGACTTTTTATACCCTTAGGGGAAAGTGTTTATCGTTCTCACCAGCAGTTTGCGAAACTATAAAGAGTGTCGTCAAATTTGCTTCTAAGAGTGGTTTTAAGATAACTGAACAATATTATAAATTTTAAAGAGCTTGTTTATTGAATTGTTTGGTCAATTTTTAATCAATTTTATACTATTTTCTTTAACACTTTAAGAAGATATTACTTAAGATTTTCCAGGACTATTATTTTGAGTTTCCTTAAATGCAAAAAGAAAAATTATTTAACAAATACAATTTAATAATCTTATGCTTCCCACTTTCAGGGTATTCTAAGCTTCGGTCTCTTCGACTATCCTCCTTTTCTCTTCATTTTTTTGTTACCCAAGCTAGGCGTTTGCTGACGTTTATTGTAAATGGCTGTCCAATGAAAATTGTTGTGGCCTATCAACGTCAACGCGGTCACGGCCGGGCCGTGTGTCATTAGTTCGGGGAAAAAAGTGGGAGAAAGCGGCGCAAAAAAAAAAAGAAAACTTGTGTGTTCGCCCGCAAGTCGTGAAAAAATATGTGGTATTTTTATCGGGCCCCCATACGCTCGGTGTCCTGCGTCCTGTTGCCGTCACCGTCGCTTGTTGCCTTGCTTTAGTTTAATTGGCACTTGACAGAGTGGTCGACATCATCGGCGGCGCGCCAGCAAAGCCGCTCGCTGCTGGTCTTGGTTTTCTGGTGTTATCAATCAAATTGGCTTTTTCTATATCCATCAGCACGTGTGGCGAGATGACTAGTGCGTTGATTTCTTTCGGTTGTGTTTTAATATTCACTAATGCCACTTAATTGGTCTTTAATTTGATCATTTAATAGGATTGTGTTAAGGCTGTGTCGGAGGATATTTGAGTCCTTTAAATTGAAAACTGCATATGTGCCAATTATGTTGTCTTCCCATAATCCATTTTCCCTCATTTGCATTTACATTAGCAGAGCCCATACTGTTGTTCAGCCATCAATAATTTGCGGGCTGGCATTATATTTCATTTTTGTTACCATAATTGAATAGAGAACACTTTGAACCATGTACTTAACACCCATCAGTTTCAAATTCAAGTTAAAACTGGAAATACATGAACTTAGACTTAAGTTTCACAAAAACTAGTCATTGTAGTCATCAGATTAGCTCAAAATAATAACCCAGCTACAAAATGTATTATGTACGTTTTCGTGTATTAAACCTGTTGGTCAAAAATAGAGCCTACACTAAGAACAAATAGGAAGTTATTTGTAAAAGCTTGTTAAACACAATATTGATCAGTTACCTACACAATTTTAGAGTTAAATTTTTGCTCTCCGGAAGCTTCACATTTTGGGCCTTAAACGAATATGTACAGCTGCAGTCCTTCAGCTGTTTCCAATTTAGCCCTAGCCAGGATGTTGTTTTATTTGAATAATTAAAAGGCGCCTATACATACACACTCTGGGATCCAGAAACAGAGAGGGGGTACCGGGGACTCACCCGTCTGTCTGACTGTCGACAGTCGGCAGTCGCAATGTTATCAGCGCCAAGGCTTTCGGTAAAGGGAATTATGCATATGTATTTGTAAATCTAATGTCCTGGAGCACACCGCAGCTGAATCAGGAACAGGACGAGAACCAGAAACTGGGGCCGACAGCCGGAGAATCAGAACCCAACGGCCAACGAATTTATAACTGATTTCTGGTGATTTAGTTGGCTCGCCAAATGGAATGAGCCGAGTAGCGGACGTCCACGGTTGCTGCTTTTGTACACTTAAAAGAAAGAGTAACTAGTCTTTAATTAAATTATTAGTACAAGTCTAGAAATAGAATAAAAATTAGCAAAATACTTAATATTACTTCTGAAGAACCTCATTGTTTCAGGGTTATAATTTCCTAAAAATATAAATTTTCCACAAATTCTGGTTATATTTTCGAGCTGTGTTCCCACTTATTATGCAAAATGCCGCACATGGACCGTCGCTTGATGGCCAGGGGGCCGAAGGAGGTCCAAATGGTTTGGACATGTCATGACGGAGCGCGTCTCATTTATATTGCATGGCTGCAATGCCAGAAATGTCTCTGAGGCAGCTCCAAAAGATAGATATAGTAGTACAGCCGGGCCGGGGCCGGGGCTGGCTTGCATTGAAATTCATGGAAATCCATGGAAAAACTAAGAAGGAAAAAAATGCAAAAATGTGGCACAAGGCCGTGTGACGGCGCAAAAGTTAATTGAAATGCTATCAAAGCATATTCAATTAATTTAAATTAGCTCAGCGCGGCACAACACAAAACGCAATGCCCGCGGCGCTGGGGCCGGGCCACCACCAAGTTTTCCAGCTTTCCCGCTCTCGGTTTCTACTCGGCAGCGATGTTAATTATATGCGCCAAGGCTGCCGCTCTTCCAAACTAAACTAAATGGCAAAAGTTTTTCCCCCTGTCAAGCCAAGCGACGACTGCCAATGATAAGAGAGCGGAAAACCGTGAAAGTCGGGAAAATCGAGGGCGTGGAGACCAGCGAGGCCTTCATTAATCAATTATTGCAAACCATTTACTGCCTTGTTTTCGGCTTCACAGCAACAATCAGCCATCAGCTTTGGGCGTAATATTTATTAAAAATGGCTTGCGAAATGTTAATGTAAAGCAAATCGCCCCCAGCAACTGTCGCAAGTGCGTCCATCAGTGTCGTCATTCCGGTTGCTGGCATCTCAAGTGCGACGGCGAATGTAATTTTGTTTATTTCACATGTCGGACGGAGCTGTCAGCTCATTGACAATGTCAGAATTCCAATCAAAATGCAAATTAATAATAAACAAAAATGGTTTGGCATTTACTCTCTGCCTTTCTCATTCCCTCTCTGGTTGATGAGATCAAATTAAATTTCAATTAGCTGTCAGAGGGCGTGTTAAGATGGAGCTACGACGAAGTAGTTTCAAATTAGAGAATCGGAAAACCTTTTGACGCATTTCCCAGAATGCTTGCGGTTGTTATTAAAAGGGCAATTGGAAATCGTCTCCTAAACACAATACTTGGACATAAAGAGCATGTATTTATTGAATGTAAATTGCTATTTGAGGCCTCCACCTATTGGTTTGCTTATAAATGGGAATTTGTTCGTAATAACAAAGGAAATATTACCTAAGAAGTATAAACAATTGTAAAAAGGGCTCCGAAATCTATTTAATTAGCTCAGATATTAATTAGATCCCTGTCCTGGTCCTGGTGCGCTTATTAACGTTCTGAATTCAACCTTTACAGGGAGCTAGTGCAGTGGGCGAAATCGTCGGTCAAATGGTCAGCCGCAGATGGTCAGGAGCATCTGGTTTTTGGCCCCGATCTGGCCTTTATGCAACTAAATTATTTAGTTCTGTGGCCGGAAAACAGAGGCAGCCCCAGAAGCAAGTGGCAAGTGGAACTGCGGCCACTATGGAGCTGCCAGTCGGCAACTGGCCAAAAACTCACTGACATGGCCAGGCATCAAATGATTGCCCCAGACACTTTATAATGCATGAGAGTCTGCAACAGAATCAGAAGCAGCAGCAGGCAGCAGCAACAATAATGACGGCTGCAGCAGCAACAGGAAGAGGCCGCACAATAAGCATGAACACGAGTAACCGAATTATTTATATTTAAATTGTTTTGGTTGCTGCTGCACTCGCTGTTGCCTTTGAGTTTCGCATGTCTATTTGCCGTGCACACGAGACCCGGCACCCCGGATTCCCGAATTTCCGCATTACGGAGGCTCCGGATTCCCTGGATTCTCCCTATTATCCACCCCCCAGCAAAACCAACTCCTCCTTTGAATCCTCCGCTTTCGTGGCCATGATTATGTGGCAGCAGCAGCCTTTGACTATGTCGGAAAAAGTGGTGTGAGCTGGTCGTGCACCGTTGAAAAAAATTGTGAATTTATAAATAAGGCTGTGAAATATAAACTTTACATTAAGCTTATGAAATTAGAAGGTCTTTAACTAAAATATGTTCTGTAATATAACGTCTATGGGTATCTTGTGAAACTAGTTTAATTATAAAAATATCCTGCACGGGTCTAAAGTGTATTTTAAGTGAATATCCTTAATAATGACCGCTTCAAATAATGTATAACTTATCTTAGACTTTAAAATAGTTTAAATATATATTTTTTTCAAGTGATTTCGGCAGACTGGATCCGTGTCCTGACCAGACCCCGCGTGAGCTTTATTTATGCATTTCATTTGGGTCTGCTGGCTGGGAGGCAACTTTGGGCAGGAGATGGGGATTGTCTGTCGGGTTGCGTTGCCGATGCTGTTGCCGCAGCGACTCGCCTTTGAGTTGATGTATTAAAAATTTTCACACATGGCAGTTGGCTGGCTGGCGGGTTGGTCGCCGGTCGTCGCCTGCGAAGGATCCTCATGGCTTGCAGTGAAATTTGATTTTCCAGCATCCACCCGCTGAGGCCACGGAAAACCGCCCTGCTCCTTTCATCTGGAACTTTGGCCGTGCACTTTTCGGCGCTTGATTTGCGTTGAAAATGCGCTGCTTGCCGTTGGTTTTTCCCTGTCCCGGAATACGCAACTCTGTCGGGGGGTTAGCCCGGCGAAAGCTTTTGACGGTGCGTTCATTATGATTAGCAATTTTCCACGGATGAGCTCAGAACGAGTGTATGGGTGTGTGGTGTGTGGGTTGAGTGTGTTTTGAGTCGGGGGAATTGCCGGGGTTTTTAATAAGAATTTTTGTTGGCTTAACGCTGCATTCGGTAGCAGATGGAGCGAAGGTTAACCAGGTGGAGAGAGTTAGCGAGTGGCTTTTGTGGATTTTGTCAGGTGCACCAAGGTTACTTATTAATTTTGGCTGGATAAGCGCGAGAACAGGAAGCTCATGTTACATTATAAAAAGTAGTTGCTAAAAAAAATAACAATGGTTGTTGTAAGCAGCTAGAACTAACAGAATTAGTTATTTAAATTTGATTTGAACATATTCATTAGCACTCTTAAGACTTTTATATACTCAAGGAAGAAACGAAATAAACTTTTTGCTACAAATTTATATAGTTTGTTTTATGTTTAACATTGTTAAGAAAGTTGATCTTTTAGTGTGTCTGCCATGAAAGATGACTGTTGACATTTTTGATGAACGGAACATCTTATATCCTTTTCTTAGTAATTTTTCTCTCTTTTTTGAGTAATGTGGAGATGGCTTTTTGGCATGCTGCTTGCGTTTGTATTTTTTACTATTAACCATAATGCTACTCCGCTTTCTTCTCCGCCTCCTGACGTCTTGTGGCATATTCGCTAACGGAATTGCATTTTCGCGTCATTGTTTGATGGCTTCCGCTCCATATCCTTGCTACTTAAGCTTCCTTTTGGCTGAAGCACTTCCTGTTGCCATTCCTTGCCATTGTGGCAGCTCCTGTTGTTGTCACATTCCACACACACATAGATAGGCACCCCGTGCGCATCCACACTACCCAGAAATGCATTTAGTATTCGTTCGGTCGTTTTTCTTTTAGTTTATATTCTTCTTTATTATTTTTTTTTTGAATTTTATTGCTCATGTTGGGACTCCTTGTAGCTTTAGCTGTAACTGTAACGCATTGTTGTCAGCGGCAGCGCGTGCCACATCCTTTTGGACCGAGCATCTAGTTTTTCTCCGGCAAATGCCAACATGAAAATTGCATAATCCACGCATCGCGATTTATGACTTTTGTGCCAGCTTGAGTGATGGCAGGACAAACAAATGTGAGGGAAATGCTGCAAACGTACAGGGAAATGCAAACCGCCTGTCACTTCTTGTGCCAGGCAAACATTTTCATAAAAACGTCATATTATCCTTCCTGACTGTGCAACTCTCCCTCGCTCTCTCTCCTGAGAGGGGGAGGAAGATATCCAGGATGCCATCGTCCTTAACCGCAAGGCATTACCATCGGAATTCTGAGGTTAATCAGCAATTTAGTGCACAAATTGATAGGCATCTTAGCTGCGGCACCGCAGCGGCGATTGTTCAATTAGCCGCCAATGCAGTTGGCTTAAAACAATGCCCCGGCCACAAGCAGCTTTCCTTCGAGAGCCAATCGAATGCTGCATAATTAATTTGCCAAATTTTGGGGCAGCTGCACTTGACTTGAGCCCGAGCGAGGACGAAGGTGCACGGGAAGTAAAACTTTGATTACCTAACCAAAATATATTAATAATAATTATTGTTTTTAAAAATCTAGAAAATATACATGTATTGGCACTTTTTACTTTTAAACATCTAGAAGTTTGTTAACTGCCGTTTTCAATTGAAAATTTCTCTCTTATTTTTTTGCAGTGTTCAACTGCACCTCAAGTACATCGCAACCTATCTCCTTCTCTCTCTCCCGCTCTATCCCCTTCCCTTTCGCTTGCTTAAAGTCTTATTGCATGAGGCACTTTTGTTGAGCATTTTGCGGCCAAATATGAATGGGCGCGCATAAATTTGTGACACTTTTTGTGGCATTTTACGAGGCAGGTCCATTAAAATGGGGCCACATGTGCCACCACACACACACACACACACACTCGAACACTTCCTGGGAAGCTCAGTCGCAGACAGAGGCAGGCCTCGAGGATGTCCGATGTGGGAAAATAAAATGAAATACATAAATTTTGCAACGATTTGAGAGACCGCATTTTATAATTGAATCACGTACGACATTTTCAGAGGCGCGCGCGCGCGGAAATAGGAAATAAGTTTTTCCGCTGATATAAATTAGAATCTTAAGGGATTGCTGCCGACTTAATCAATACTGGGTGCCATCTTCGAGTTCCTCTTCAAGGATACTCACTGAGAAAAGTTCGGGGAAAAGGAGCTTAAAGTTGATAAGAATTAAAAATAAGATACACAAGTGAGCTACTTAAATAGACAGAAACTTATATTAACAGATACCTTACTAATACAAAACAAGTTTATATAATTTTAGCTAGGAAATATAGAATTTTTGTAATTTTTTTTAACAACAATAGAGTTTCCAGCAAATCCAAATTTATGGTAAACGCAAGATTTTAACTATTCAAAATAATTATAAATAATTCTTAATAAAATACTACAATTTTTGTAAGTATTTATTTTTATTCTAGTCGTTAATACAATTTGTTCTCCATGCCTTTTCTGCAAGAGGCTGCAATTCAAAAGCTCCGCCTGCCTTGGCTTGCAATTTATGTGACTTGTTTGGCGGCGCAGAAAAGTTGCAGCGAGTTTTTCTTCGGCACTTTTGGCAGCCAGCAAAAGTTGCATGTGTGCACTTCCGTTTCCGTTTATTAGACCGTGAGTGTGTGTGCGTGCGAATGTGTGGAAGAAAGGCAACCTTTTGATTTACTTAGAGGCCGCGGCACGTTTCCTCCAAAGAAACGAACAATTGCCAATTCGCAAACAAAATACAAATCGAAGACGATACGAATTGAGCTCATGCAAACTTTTTGTTTTATGGCTTACACATACACACAGGAGCACACACACATACAAGTATAGAGCGACACACACGAGCATTTTGAGAACGACACGCCGACATTTTGTATCAGTGTGTGCACACTCCATTGAGCCCCAATGATGCGTACAAAATGCAACAGCAACAATTTTTCGGAATTTTTTTTAAATGGTAATTTTTTCGCCGTCTCTTTTCGATTTCATCCCCTCCCCCTGCTCGCACTCCTCCCCCACCTTATTTCACTTTTTTCCCGCTTTCTTTTATCCGATTTTCCCTGCCACATAGAGAGCACATTACATGGAAAGCGCTTTTCCATTATTCGTTATTGTTGCTGGTTGTGTTTGTTGTTTTGCCATTGTCCGCATAAAAATGCATTGATTTTATCAAGTGAAAAAATCAAAAATGTTGACATGGCCGCCGCACTGGGTAATAAAATATGGTAAGTGCATCAGTGGGTGGACGCATCCCGGGGCATAGGAGTGGTATCTCCGTCGATTTACATTAGTTTTGTGGGCAATTTATGCGCAGGCATATAAAGTTAAATCGATGTGCTGCAACTTTTTGAACAAACTCGGTTATGCGGACATTTTTTTGTCTAAAATGCGGGCTGCTTCTTTTTTTTTTGGGGATATTTAAATAATGGTACAGGTGCTCCTAGCTAAATATGATAATTTAAATTTGGGTATTTGCTAATTTTGGTAATTCTATTTAATACACTTTTGTCATAAAAAAATATAATAAAATATCATGCGGACAAAATAATTTATTTCCTTAACATACTTCTTTGTTTAAAATATAACTCTTTAAGCCTTATTAAATGCACATTTATGGCTATTCTATTTCTGTTTGGTTTTCAGAAAATTCTCATTCTATGAAATTAACCTTGTAGACCTTTTCGATTGTTATTTGTTCTAAGAGTCATGGCCACCGGTTCGCATTCATCTAATTGGCTAAAACTAATATGTGGCCCATGTTTGCGGAGTCTTTCGAGTGTTTTGAACAACAACACGGGAAACTTGCTGGCCAAAAACAGCTAAGCATGTGGCACAGCCAAATGTCTAAACCAGGCTGGGCGTCCAACTTTAGGCCCAGTCCCAAAGCCAAGAGTGAGGTTTGGGGCTTCTTTGCGGCATTTTGTCGAGATTTGTTGAGAATTTATGCGCTACCTTGGAGAATTTATGAGTTGCAGTCGAGTGAATTATTTTATCATACGCATGCAGCAGCAACACACACAGGCGTTTCTCCCCTCGATCCTGTGGGTAAATCTGTGTGTGTGCCGGCATGTAAAGTGCTTGCCACAACAAGCTACAGCAGCAGTAGCAGCAGCAGAGTTTAAGCTACTAATTTCACATGCAAAAGTCTTCACTAAGCTGGCATTTTAATCTTGGCCAAGTGGTGGTGTGCGTCGGGCGTGGCTATGGGCTTGTAAGTAATTAAGCGCTCGCACTGCCAAAATGCCTACACACTAAATAAAAGCATTGGCCGGCACTGCCGTTTTTCGCACGGGAAAAGGAAGATCATATGAGATAAAAATTGAAAAGTTATTCTTAGAAATATAATAATTATGTTTTGAGTTGTTACAAAGTTATTGTTACTATATAATACTTACTAAAAATACATATTCAATGGAGTTGCCAGTTGAGTTGCTTGTTATTAATTTATTTCCATTTCTAAAACAATGTTTTATTTTTAGTTCTTTTTCTAAGAAACCCCCCCATTTTTCTTGGTGTAATTTCTAAAAGAAGATTTAAGTTGTTGAAGTCGAGCGGGCAGAACGATTGATATGCTTTTCCATTGAGGAAAAGCGCTCAAAATCCTATCGAACAGTGCAGTCAAAATGTCCTTTTTCATCTTTTAAAAATTTGAAATTTATTAGCTGAAAAAAATACATAATAAAAAGAGATGTCTTGGAATAAAAATTCCATAAATAATGTTTAACATAATAATAATAATGTTTAACAAAAATAAAATATAAATAAGTATAAATCTGGATTTATAAATTGATAAAATTTTAAAAATTGTGCATAAAAGAAACCATTCTTAAAAAATCCATTAGAGTCAAAAAGCATTTCTAAAAATATCTGTTTTTTTGGCATCACTGCTAAGGAATAACTCCACCTGGCCGGATGCTTCTGGTCCTGATGCTTCTCTTCTGCTACAGCTGCTTCTGCCTTTGCCATTGTACTTAGGCCTAATGCCCTAGACTTGTTTGCAAATTGCATTGGGGATAACAACAAGCTGGCGACGGTCAGTCGCTTCTGATTTGGTTCCCCGTTGAACCGATTCTTCTCGCAGGACTCGGCATTGCTCCTTGTGCACCGTTGCCGTGGCCGTTGCCAGGTGTCTAGATTGCAGTTCGTGCCCGAGCCCGGGCTAATCAATTTGCATGCTGCGCAAACTGATTTACCTGCCTGCTGCTGCCACCTGTCGTCTCACCTTGGCCTCCTGCTGCTCCTGCCGCTGGCTTTTCATTTAATTTCCAGTCGGCATCGGGGCTCTTCGTTCGCCTGCTGCACATTTGCATTCCTGGCGCCGAGTCACGTCACACTCGAAATGAAAAAAGTTTTTTAATTTTACACATGCTGCGATTAAGATGTCAAAATGTCAATTGTTGCCAGTAAAATAGCAAAGCAAAGGAAACTATTTCAAGTATTGCAATTTTAATGGGAAAATATAGTCAACAATTTTAATAAATGTTCTTTGGGATTTTTTAGATTGGTGTTGTTTATTTTCATGCAACTTGAAATAATTTTAAATGTTTTAAAAATTTTATGTAACCCTATTTATTTGCAATATTCATATATGTACATATAGTTTGCCATAGGGTCATGACATAGAAACAAAAAATTTGATAACTTACAAATAAAAAGGATCAAATTAAGTCGCGAAGATTATTTTATTAAATTCTAAAAGAAAACAATACAAGAATTTCAATAACCTTTTTAAATTCTTGTAGGTTTATTTTAGTGATCGGTAATTTACACATAAATGGCTTCAGAAATTAGGTAAATTCAACCATCAACCTCTGATATTAAGGACTCGTGCTATCAATTAGTCTGACCAGCGCTTTGATCTGGCAAAAGGGTTCTGGTGGGAGACCAACCCCCTCCATTATGTCTATTACGAACCTGCCATGTGCCAACAATCTCGGCATGAATTAATTAAATGCCAGAGCACATAAAATACAAAATTTGCTCCCCGCCTGCTGGCTGGTATGTATTCTTGTATGTATTCGTGTGTATATGTGGGTTATGGCTACTTTGACGTATTTGCCGGGCATAATTAGCTTCATTACTCATTCATCTTTGCATTCATTCATTAGAAACCAATTGACAGTTTAATTAAGTTTTCGCTTTTCGTCCCTCGCTTGTCTTCGCCATTGGCCGACGCCAAAACTTTTCCGCAAAATAAAAAGTTTAAACAAAAAAAGTACAGGGAGCGGGACTCAAAATAGGACGAGGGTCGGGTCGATGTGGAGTTTGCTGGTCGGTCGTAAAGGGGATCTGCACAAAGTGGTGGCCGGCACTGACTAATTGGCACCCAATTAGGCATAAATATTTGCCTGTGTGGGCAATAAAACAATTATTCGTGCCATACTTCTTGACTGAGCTGCGCTTTTGACTCTTCACCTCGGTCCCTCCGAGAACTGGACGGAGAGCTGCCTTTGACCTTCTCGACGGGGTTCTGCGGTCCTGATTAGGTTCCCTAATTGAGCATAGTTAAATGCATAAGCTGATTGTGGCAGAAAAAAAAATTAAAAAGTTCTTTTAAAAGGGTACAGTGTGGTAAGGGAGTTTTGTAGGAATTTAAACTTTTGGTTGGCTTAATAGTTGGGTCACATTTACTATTTATTCTTTTTTTTTTGCTGACATACTTTTGCTTTAAAATGAACTATTTTTTACATTAATTTAATAATATTTAAAGTTAAGAAATTCAGTGCTAAAAAAATAAATACATATATTCGGTTAGGAAGGGGTTTTTTTATTTCAAAAATATAAAGTAATTTTAATGATTATATGTTATCCTGGTTTATGATTTGGTTTCCTAAGTTTTTTAATTTATACGCCTGGTCAAAAGAAAAATGAGCTTGTCTAATATCAAGTTTTTTTCAAGTTGTTTCTTAATAACATTTCTCCTTTCTTCTACTGGAATCTAATCCCTTTGAGAGTTTTAACCTTTACTAAACTTGGCAGCGTTTCGTTCCTAAAACTTTGTGATTTTCATTCAAAACTTATGGTAAATGCTCTTCATTCCACTTTAAACCCGAATCCAGGGCACTTAGTGCTCGTTTCATGCTCCTCAGCCTGCTCTGCCGACGACTAACATTCAAAGTTGGCAGCATCAAGCCACATTGTTAGCGCTAACTACCAGAAAGGGCCCCTGGCATTTTCTGTTCCAGGCTGTGTCCTGTTAATGAAATGTCGAATCATGAGCGAGGGCCTCGTGTCCTGGCTCCCGTTTCATGTGTGTGGGTGTGTGTGTATGCGGCTTGTTCGCGAAAGTTGCAAAAAGCGCCGCGAGACAAAATCTGACGTGGGTTGGGCCATGAGTTGTTACCTGTGCTACCTGTGCAGTGAGGGGGGGGGTGGCAGAGGCCGGGGATGCGGCCAGGCCCGGATGCTGTACATCAAACTGCCACGGCTGCCGTTTCTGTTGCATGTTTATCGTGTTTGCGGCTCATTAAATGCGGCTCATTAGGCCAGGTCAGAGCTCACTTGCTCCCCGCACTCGCAGCTGCACAGCCAAGTGAATTTCCAATGATTTTACGATCCTGCTGCATACAATATATAGAGGCAGATTATTAATACGAATTTCTGTACGCTTGTGTTTGTACAGGACATATCGAAATCCGAAAGTAGCAATCATATCAAATATTATACTCGAAGTTAAACAAAAACAGAAGCGTAATCAAAATCCCTGCAACGCATGAGCAAGATTAGTAGGGTGAACTTTACTTTAAATACAAACAGAAATAATAATATATTAATCCTAAATTAGAATATTAATACTCAAAGAGAATCTTATTCATGCTAGCTGATTAATTACTTGTAGTCACATTTTTAGCATGAATTTATTGAGACTTTAATATTTATATTTATTTCTAGGTCCACCCTATGGACCTGCTGTGTATTGCAGACAAAACTCACTCCATATCACGATGAAATCCAAATGCAGGGACTAATTGAAATCGACTATGTTGATCATGGGCCTTCCCAGTCCCTCGAAATGTTGCCTTCTGCCGTTGACAGATGTCGGTGCGGAGTCTCCTACGTCCATTCTTCCCATTTGATGAATTGATGCAATGCTTAGGCCTTTTTATGAGCCAAATCCCCGTGTTCGTGTGTTTGTCTGGCAGCCTGTGTGTTTGTGGCTGACAAACAGCTTAAAACCTTGATGGACATTAGGCAGAGGGATCGGTATGTGGCCAGTTTTACATTTCAACGTCTGTTGAGGCAAAACCAAAACCAAAACCAAACCAAACCCAACCAGAAGTAGAATCAGAGCCAAGCGGACGATGGGGAGCGTAAACAAAAGCGCTTTGAGGCCTTTCACTCACTTTGGCTAGGTAGCAATTACTGTTTGTTTATGCATTTGTTATTGTTGCCGCTGCAGCTGAAGAAGTAGAATTGAAATTTCAAATTCATAATTGAATTGGAGCTGTGCTTGCTTGGCTGCCAGCACCAAGACTCGAAGTTCACCGAAACGAAATTACAGCAAGGAAAATATAGAGAATAAAAAGCTGGTTTCTTTTTTAAAAATATTTTAAACTAATTATTATATATTATAGTAATATTTCTATTTATTTAAACAATGGTACGTTTCGGAAGATATCATTCCTGTGGCTTAGCAATAATCAGTGTTCTTTTTTAAGGATTATATAAACCAAATGAATTACATTTTTCATATATGTTCGATGTTTGATAAGGAACTTTGATTACATATGATTTGGAAAGCGATATATTAGTCCGTATCTACCTCCTAATAAACGAAACTGTTGAATATATAAAGTAGGTGATTTAAAATTTAAAACCTTAAATTTTTCCAGTGCACCTTGGCCACGAATGAGGGCGTGGAGTCGCCAAAGGCTGCGTATTTGAGTGTATATGTGTGTGGTTTAATTGAATGCAGTTGCAGCCGGCCAAAAGTATCCAAAAGCATTGGCAGCTGGAATCGCTTTGATCATTTGGCCGGAGACGAAACGAATGCTAAAAATGCCGGCTCTCCCTTTTGCGCTCGACCATTTGCTGATATTTTGCTTAAAATGCATAAATCATCCCGTGCTGCAGTGTCATACATATACTCGGAGACAATAAATAGATATGCGCTTGCATACGAAAATCAAACACGGGATATTATTATTTTGTGAGCTCGGCAAAAAGCAGCAGAAGCAAAAAAGGCTACAAAAAATGGGACGGGGGAAAAAACATAGAGCAATGAATTCAACTAGAACGAGCCAACGTGCAAATCAAAGGCAAAAATTCGACCCTCTCCGCCAGCTGCAATAAATCTGCTAGGGCAGTCATAAATATTGATTTCGAAATTGTCCTTTGGCATGTGTATGTGTGTGTGTGTGTGCGAGCCGGTGTGTCCTGTGTATTGCTGTGTGTCCTCGCCACGCCCACTTCACCCTACTTCACTTAGATTTGTCGCTCATATTAGCTGCAGAAATGAAAATCGTTTTCCAATCGTATTCTTGTCGTTTACCTTTTGCTCTCCTCCTCCTGGTTGCCATTGCTTTTCCGATTTTCCCACTCCAGTGTGTTCCATTCAAGTGTAATTTGCAGTTGCTTGCCTGTCGTTGTTATTCCTTTGCTGACAAACGTTCTTATTCGATCTTACCCTTTCGAGTCCAAAGGGTTTCTTTTATAGAAACTTTAACCTATAATGACTAAGGTCGAAAAGTTAGAAATTTTGTTTATTACCAATCTAAATATTGTGAAAAATATTATTTACAAATGTTATATATATTTTTCTTATATAATTAATATATTTTAAAATAATATTTTTGATTTTTAGTTTTATCCTTAAACATAAAGAACAATGAGAGTAGGGAGAAAGGACTTGGGGTGACTTTAATTTTCATAATTCAAAAACCTTTTTTAATTTCAATAATTTAAAATGTTAAGCTATAGTTTAGTTACTTCATTTTAGGTGGAATTTATTTTCAAGTCAAACGTTTCTAGAATCAATTCTTAAGAAAATTAGTTTTCTTTGCATGAATTATTCTCAATGTCCTTCGGAATCTTCCTTTACGTAAAGTCAATGCAGAGCGGTATACCCCTTGGAGTCTGCATTAATGTCTTACCTTTTCGAGTGTTGAACTCAATATTTTCAATATGATGGCAATCGGGTTTTCCTTTTTGATGCTTTCGTCATTGACCATCAATGGTTCCCATGGATTCATCTCATGTCGCTCATCTTGTGCCATTGGCGTTGTTCCTGCTGCTGCTGCTGTTTGGCAGAAAAGTTTCGAATTTATGATCCGTCACTGACTTTAGAATTATGGCCAATGCTCTGACTGTCAGGTGGTCCACCAGAGCGATAGAGACAGAGTCGAAGGGAGAAAAAGAGAGAGCGGACGGCACACATGCTGGCCCCAGACTGAAATTGAAATTAAAGTCATAATTCATTGCGGGTCAGAGTCGTGGGAGAAGACGTCGGCTTAAAGCTGCCAGTCGTCCAGTTTCAGATTCTGCGATAGGAAAAGGACACAGGAAGAAACACAACAAATTAATAAACTAATAATTATTAATAAATATTCAATTATATTTTTCTAAAATGTAGTATCATTTACGAAATTAACACAGAAATTGCCTTATTTCATTTTATAAAATGCATTTAAATAAAAATCTTTGCCTTGAATAATCTAAGTAAAATATTTTTTCTTTCTGTGTAAGATCAGAGTTTTTCCTGTTGCTGTTTGCTGGTATCTTTCTGCCCCTCTTGCAGCTGTTTAATGGGCTTTTATGGCCCCTGACCAGCGGGACTGAGGGGATGGCTAATCTGGCCCCCAGACAGGACGCACGGCACATCCTTGTGTGAGCCTAAGCTGGCACATTTGGCTGGAGTCCCTGCCTTTATTGGCTGCCTTGGAATTGAACTTGTGCGTGAACTTCAAATGTGCCGCCATGTGCCAGAGTGTGCGTGTGTGTAGTTGACAATTTTGGGTTATAAAAACACCATCATACTCATCACTGGCCGCTGACAGTTTTGCATTCCCCAGGGAATGGTTGCTGGGATTGCGACTGTTGCTAAAGCTTATGTCTTATCAGTTCAGCTTTGATTAGTTGTCGTTTATTTAATGCCCTCTTATAAGTACACCAAGTATCTACTGTAAAAATGTTGTCCTGAATTCTGTACCTAAAAAGCCATTCGTTTTTTCCTAGAATTAATTAATAGCAACCCAAAATTCATGTAATACAATTCACCAGTGTTTTATTTTTTAATAGAAACGCTACGTGGAATACTTTTATTTAATTTGATTACAAATCGATAGATTTTAATCATCGTTGATTAAATTTCCATTTCATCGTTGACCACAGAGGCGACTGTGGAAGGTGTGAAAATTGTGCCGCTGAAAACTCAATTTGTAATTTTATCACACTCGCCGTCAGCATTTGCAGTTCGTAATCCATTCGCTGGCATGTTCAGTGCCAAAAATGATTTCTCTATTACCCAAAAACACCCTTGCATCCCCGCATTTCGCTGACATTTTATCCAATTACAGCATCACCTTTGACGTTGCGAAATATGTAAAAAAAAACCGGAATATCGTTATGAAATAGGACCAAAAAACCAGGGCGTGGGGCAAATAAATTTGCTGAAGGCCCTAAGCTTGTACAACCCCACTCAGGGACCCTCGTGTGTGTCGTCGCATTGTTTTTAAATATTGGCACAAAATCAAATTATCTGCTATTTGTCAATAAATAACTCTGGACAAAGGCGAAACTTTATTAAAATTCACCACAAAACGTTGCAGTTTCCGGTTTCAATTACGCCATAAATTTTCGGCTCTACACACCCGCACATGGTGATTGCGGGGGCGTGGCACTCGGAAATGGGAGGTAGGCGGTTGTACTGTCGGTCATTCGATGACATAAAGCCCTGCACACAGCCATATTGAAATTTAAAGCCCTGTTGGCAACTTGTCGCAATTTACAACCTGTCCTTCCCGAGCCGGATCAGCCATCCACAGTCCGTGTGCTCCCCCAAAGCTTACCTTGTTCGGCGAAACACGAAATATGAGCCAATATAAAAGCAATAAAGGCGCCACCGGACATGCAAATAGAGCAAAATCAAATCTACCCAAAAGCGGAAGTGTGCCTTTCGAGTCCAAAGAGGGGTGCAAAATACACGGAAAAACGAATAGTACTAGAGGATCCCCAAGGATTTCTGGGAATTAACAAGAAGCCCGTGCCCTTGTTCCTCCTTTTGAGTTATTATAATGGCCACTAAATTAAATTATAAATTCCATTGGCCCCGGCAACTGGCACAGATCAGATCAAATGACGACAGCGCGCGGCCATAAACATTAATAACCAATATGCCAGGCACCAGGCAGAAGTTAAAAGGTAAAAGGTAAGGAAAGACAGGCGTGTGAAGCGCATAAACAAGCCGCAAAGGATTGCAGCGAAGAAAGGCCAGATCCTAGTTGCCGGCAAAGCCACTTTCACAATTTATGGCAGCGTAGGATAGAAGGAGCTACAAAAAAAAAGGCTGCCAGGCGCGCGGCAAAGCAAAGCAAAGTTTGTTACTTTGGAACGGCTTTCACCGATGATGCATTGATGCGGATTTAAAGTTTAAAAGGTTTCGCGGCCGCGGAAAAAGATCCACAGACCGCGGCTCTGACAGCCATTTGGCGTTTTGGCGCATAATAAATTCGAGCGGCAGACACACGGTTTAATTTATCATCAAACGCCTAGCGAAAGGCGAAATGCGAAAGGAATTTATTGGGCTAACTTATGGACGGCAACCAGTGCCGAGTTGATGGCTTCGTGGCTTTTTCCTGGCAGCAAGGTGTCTGCGCATAGTTTATTTCAAATTGGTTCCCTCTGCCTGGCTCTCCTTCGCCAGCAGCAGATTGATTGGGCTGATGAATGAATGCTCATGAGTCGGTTGGCTTGGCTGGGCTGACTCCCCATTGTGCTGCCGGGGAGTTTAAAAATTCCATTATATGGCTGTATGTTTTTGCAGCACTATTTGCTTTCGATTGGTTATTTATTGGCAGCCAAATTGGTAGGGCAAAAAACAAGTATTGTGTATCTAATGGAGGAGTTTCATATACGAAAACCATATGCTGATGGCTCGGGGGGTCAAGTGGCCTTAAGCTTGATAAACATTGCTTTTTGGATATAGTATTTACTCTTTTGTTTTTCTAGTCAAAATGCAAGTATAAACAATACAACAAATTAAAAGTTACTAAGAGCAATTTAATATTTAACAAGAAAACGTAAGAATAAAATGCTTCTTAGCATCTTAGGGATGTTTAAAGTTCAGCTAAAAAATGTTCTTAACTTAATGTAAGTGAAATAAGTCTAATCATCCCCTATGACGGCAAAAGGCATACAAATATCTTGGCAATAAAAATCCTAGAACAAGGAAAGATTCATAATTTCCAACTCGAGATAAACACATGAGGACAAAGGGAGCTGGCATGACTCGCCAGTATTCTAGGATATGGGATAGTAATAAAAGGGCACGCTTCGATGGCCAGAGACGGCATCTTCAAATCAGGCAGAAAAATGCTGCCGTGTCTGACTAGCTAAAGATACTCAAGTGTCTGGGTATGTGTGTGCACTGAGAGAACATACTTCCATAAAGATATTCAATACATTTTTGTTTGAAATTATTCTAAAAATATTATACGTGGTTTTTCTTCCTGTTTATCCCTGTATCTGTGCTCCACATTTCATTACGCTGAACATGACGATGCTGGAAGCACGTAACAAGTTTAAATTGCGCTCGTTGACTGTTGACTGCCGTGCGGAAGATGCCGATATCGATGTCTATGCTTTGGCCGATTCCAAATGCCGGCCAAGTCATGGCCAACAGCCGCAATTGAACCAGAAAAGTGTATTTATATGTAACGGAAATGATGCTGCACTTATGACCCGCCCGCCGCCTGCTGCCTAGACCAGAATGGAGCGAACCCAGTTGGCCATCCACTGATATTTGCCTTGCTAATAGATGATTATGATATCGTGTATGCATATAGGATAGACCCCGCCCCCCACTCCATGACCGCATTTTCTCCGGGCAATTGGAGTGGCGATAAGCGCCGTATTATGCATAATTGTGAGTGGAAAATCTGAAAATGGCTGAGCGGCAGTGCTTACAGGTGAATATAGATGGGAAAGTGGATGCAGAGAGAGAGGAATTCCTTGAATGTAATCGCTATTTATATATATTTTAAAGATAAAAAAGTTAAGGAACTTAAATTACTTAAACAATTTAAGAACAAGCTTGCTTCATTCCACCTTCCTGCGGTTAATTTTTCATTGAATTTAAGTGCTCTTCAAAAAATCACACAATCACACTCTCTTATGGAGATTAATTATATCTTTATTTTCTTTCCGTGCAGACATTACTTTTTATGTAGTTAAAGTTGAATTGATATCTGTGATGTGTGCTGTCTCCTGTGATTTTCCTTCCACTCGCCTTGCCTAATTTTATGGGCCCTTCTCTCCGGGATTTGTTCACCTGTTTGTTCACCTGGCGCTGCCTGCTTATCGGAGCAATGGAATAATGGCAGACTTATCGGTCTTTGCGAACTCTGTTGATTTTTATGACGTCTCGGTTTCGGTTCGTGGAAATGCGTAAATGAAATTATTATCTGTGGGATTTTTGGCAAGCTGAATAAATAAATTTTATGTCTGCGCGCATCCACATGGGCTATGTGTGTGTAATTTTATGGCCTTGTGGGCAACTCTTGCAGTAAGTGTTGCCTGTTTGCTTAACATTTGCATTTATTGTAATGGGCCAAAAGTTTGCCTATATCAAAGTCATGCACGCTGTCAAGCATTAAGCGTTTAGCACAAATATACCATACACACACAGACTCTGGCAGCAGAGGGGTGTCCTTACGAATACTGGTACACTTACACCTGCAGCGCCACACCTACCGCCTAGACAAATACTCGTGCCCAGAGATAGACAGGTATGCATGCTAATGCTGCGTATACGTTATATTTTCAGCTGCTGCAGAACGCTGCCGTAATGTAAGCGCGACTCCCTGCTCTCAAATATTTGTGCAGAGCCAAAAACGGGCACACAAATGTGTAACCAACACGCTATTTACTTGAGGCAAACTCACAGATACAAACACACACTGGCACACCAGCACACACAAATGCATATATGTATATATATGAATGCCAGATGCGACACAGTGCAAATAAAAATCTTGGACAAAAAGGTGAAACGTGTATTAAATAATTCCTTTGTCGAGCACATTTTAATCGTGCAGCGGTAACGGCAAACAAAGGAGCCCCGTACACAAGCCCAAATGTCCAGCGGGCAGAGCAAATATGGCCCCCAGCCCCCCACTTAACCCGCTTCTCCTTGGCCCTTAGCCCATGCAGCCCTTAACCCTTTCGGCGCCCCGAAAAAAAGTGCAAACTTTGTAAAAATTCAGAACCAGAAATTTGTTGTGTCCACGTACACGAGCTTTTTGGTCTGTGGTCGCGCATGCCAACTAAGTGGACCTGGGATCGCTGCACTGAAATAAAAACTATAGCCTTAATTAGCTGTAAGAATTTTAATTAAATTTGAATTATAAAAGATTTAAAGATTTTAAGATTTTAAAATCAGGAAATGGAAAATTAACAGGATTTTGAAACAAAAATTAGTGGACTAGTTGAATATATACATTTCCCAAAGAAAAATATATCAACTGCAGATAACTGTTTTTCTTATTTATTAACAACGAACGATGTTATCGTAAATATTACCCAAATATATATAAAGTTAAAAAATATGTAATTTTTAATATTTTTAAATAAATTTCTTGAATTAAAAATGAACTGTTTTTTTTTCGCTGTGTTTGGATTTCGGACCACGGTTAAGCCTAACAAATAGATGACAGCGGTGCAACGGTTTGACAGGCGTGTGAAGACAAATTTCTGGGAATTTTCGCTGGGGCGACGAATTCAAAGCAACGAAAAATGAAAATATAACACTCGTCCTTCCCTACACACACACAGATACACACACTCACATGGACACTCGGCGAAACCAACACGTGCAAATATTGTGAAAACAAATAAAAGCGAAAAATGTACTCCTTTGTGTGTATGTGCTTTATAACTTCAATGTGTGCTGCGGCATGTCTGTGTAGTGGTAAGCTTTTGTGAGTATGTGTGCGAGGCAGCAACCGTTGCGGTTTTGCGAGCATCAGCATCAGAAATATGTTGAAATAGAAGGGGAAAGGCAATGACAAAGCCATGCCATCTTTTTATTTATTTATTGTTTTTGTCTGTGCTGCTGCATTGGTGTTATTAGTGGCATTTGTTGTTGTTGCCGCCGCTTGCCCCTGCACCTGCCTCTGTTGGTGTAATAAAGTACAGGGACTCACACTGGGGCTCGCTAAAAACTGTAGCGTCAGCTGGCATCATTTAGCATTGTATTTCTATATTTTACGAGTGCGAGTGCAAGGGCGCTCGTAAGCCAGAAATGCGATTCAATTTTTGATTGTTTTAACCAGTTACCTTTTTGTAAGTCTTAATATTTGGGAAAATATGATTATTTATGGCCTTTAATAATAATTTGGCAAATGAAACGAAGAGCTCTAATTACTTGTATATGAAATTTTAATTAAAAGGATATTCTCACTTGTCTAAAGGCAATTTATTTTAGCCAGAGAAATCAATTTAAATGCTCATTTTGAAATTCGACCATTTTAAAAGCAAATAACGAAAATTAAATAAACTATATTACTTTATTTAAGTGCATTTAGTTTATGCAAATGAAAAATTTGTAAATGCCAAATGAGAATTGAAAATGAACAAAAGCCCGGCCCTGCCTTGGCTTGCCTTGCATTATATTTGATCAAATTTATTGATATAATTATCCGAGCAATTTGTTGCCAGCTCTTTTGAAATGTACTATAATTTTCTTGTTATTTGTGCTCCATGAAAGGGGGTTGGGCATGTAACCAAAGTTAACCTTCGTTGTTTGCATATAGAAAATTGAAAATGAAATACAAAAAAGTATGTAAATTGCTGCAATAAATTCAATTCGGCATAAACCGTAATCAGATAATGGCAATTATCCATCTGGCAGTTAGTTGTTTCCTTCACAGAGGCCACTGGGCTGAAATTTAAATTTCCCAAACTCGTAATCAGTTTTATGCAAATGAAAAGATAATAATTACAATACATCCCACGCACTCATTGTGTGCGTGTGTGTGCGGCTTTGGTTTCCAAGCAATTAATTTACAATTTTCGGTTAACTGGCTGCCAAGAATAACAAAACAATTAATACAATCAAACGAAACTTTTACCAAGAAAATTAAAGGCAATGCCCGCAAAACCAAATAAAGTGTCTTTGCTGAGGATCCCCTTCCACCTGAGGAAAGTCTGAGTACTTTTAGGGTTTGTGTGCCAGGTTCTAAGTAGAAAACAACAAAGATGCAGCCACAAAAATGACAACATTCTACACGACAAAATAAATTAGTATTCTTTGAAAATGTTTCTGAATTACATTTTCTAAATGTATTAAATTCTTTTCAAGATATTAACAAACATTTAAAAAAGAGGAAGTATTTAATATATTGGATATTTAGTTAAATAATTAATTGTTACATAATGTTTCAAGTCTCTTAAGTATTTTCATACAGCAAAAAATTCTTTAAGCTAGCAGTCTTAAGGTGCTTTTTCCTCGACTTAAAGTTGCTGTGTTTTTCTCCAAGTGATTAAAGGATGTGACCACTGAGTATTGACCAGTTTAGTTGGCATCTCATTAAAGATTCAGCCTGGTTTCTGGGGAGACGTAAATCAAGGCGTCGCCCGTCCCCTCGACCGCAACAACATAATTTTATTGGAACTTAAATGCTTTTAGTTCGAGTGGAAATAAAGAGGGAGTGAGTGAAGAATCGAATCGAACTCGTAAAATTTGACCAGCTTTGAAGCTTTTCTGGAAAGGCTGTTGCATATTTTATGCAATACAACCGGTGAGTTGTCGGTCTTGTTTGACTTGAATAATTTGGCAAAGCGAATGAATTTTCCTTTCTGGTTTTTGGTTTGCCTCTTTTTGTTTATGTTTGACCGAGGTCAATTGCTGGCAAAGTTTAGCATGCATGCCGGAGAGAGGAGCCGTAAATATTTTAAAGCCCGATGCCAAACTGTTGCATACTTAGGAGCGTCCGAGGGCCGGGGACAGCTGAAAGGCATTTCCATTATTAATGTCATTGAGGCTGAGACTCCTCTCTGCCCCGTAAGGATCTCATCTCATCTCTCAACTGCCGACTCCTGCGTTGTGGAATTTTAATAAATCATTTCTCGTGAAATGCGTATCCAAAAACGGAACGGAACGAAATCAAATGAAATGAATGAATGCCTCTCCACACAGAGGCCGAGAGGGAATGTCTGCAGGGGCCGGGGCAAAATGCCTTCAGTCGGAATACAAAGCAAATTAGGATCGCTTAGCTGGGCCCCTAGAGAGAGGGGATTTATTTCAGTGGAAATATTTAAAAATTTCCAGGCACATCTACTCGGCGGGCTGTAAATCAAAAATGCCATCACATTGGAAAAATATTAAAGTATGGCAGGCTCGATGGCATCAAATATGCAAATTACTGTTTGGACTAACTGGTGTATTTTTTGTTATGGGTTTATGGGTGGTGCTGTTTGTGAAATAATTAAAATAGAGGTTGTTTAAAATTTTACAATACTTAATTTGTGATTTATTTCTATGTTAAAATCTTACAGAGCTATGGAATATTTTTGGAAACATATTCACCCATTTTTCAACTAAAATTCTTGAAGTTCCTCGCATAATCTCTGTTTCTATGCTAGCCATAAATTTAACTTGAAGATAAAACGGCCGTTTCATGCATTTTATTAGGCCAATGAAGCTGCTCCACTCTCGATTATCAGGCCCTTTGCCTGAGCTCGAGGCGTACATATCAAAGAGTATAAATCAGCCAAATCACGACGCAACAAATGTTTCACAGACTCATGGTGTCTGGTTCACTTTACTTTTTTCAGTTCCAAAACTTGATAAATACGCGTCATGTGTGTGTTTTTTCTGCCAGGGCCCTGGCAGGGGTTGCATTGGGGACACTCTTGTCAGGCCCCCAATTTCAGCATTCATTTGTCAGATGAGCGACAATTTATTGAATATATATATTTATAGAAATATTTTTTTTTAGCTTAGTCAGCGGAATTTTTTTTGATGGAAGCAAAAGAGAGGTAGCTGAAATTCGTTCTTGTTAGTCCAGCTGACAAGCCCATCATAGTTGGATGGCTTAATGCTTAAAAAGCACAACCCTCAAAAGCCAAACAACTTTTTCGCGCATTGTTTAATTTACAATTTGCGCATTAACTTTGTCACATAATTCTAATTAACGCTTTTAATTACTTTATGAGGCACTTTGCGACGCTCCCTAAAAATATGGCTGGCTCAAATTGTCCGGGCAACAACGGCTTAAATGTCATCTCTTCTGCTGCCCCAGCTCCGCCTCCGTCGCCATCGCCATCTCCATCTCCTGGCCACCTGGCCAGGAGCCCGGGTATCCACCTAGTGCCTCGTTAGGGGCCAGCATTCGGGAACCCCACTATTTTCACGCTGATGTTGGCAACGAAGGCCGAAGCCGGGGCCTGGACAAAGTCATTAAATGCGACGCAAATTAGATTTATTGTACGCCGCTGCACTTGCCAGGTGACTGTCGAGGTGCACATGGAAAAAAATAGTGTAAAAATACAAGGAATGCTTAAGAAATATTTAAACTGCGTTACAAATATAATAAATAAATTTATAAATATTTTTTTTTGACAGACAACCAAATGTTTACTATGGGAATTAAATTTATAACAAGAAAGGAAGCTAACTTCGGCACGCCGAAGTTTGTATACCCTTGCAG